>JAFMOD010000534.1:349657-427660 GCA_019802435.1 Corydoras maculifer
CGGTTTCCTCCCACAGTCCAAAAACATGGAACAAGTTAATTGAATTCTCAAAATTGCCCCCTATAGAGTGTGTCTGTGTGAGTGAGTGTGTGCCCAGCGATGGATTGGCGCCCTGTCCTGGGTCTGTCTGCCCAGCGCCCGAGACGTTCTCCCCTGGATGGGCATGGGGAACCCCACCGCGACCCTAATAGAGGATAAGCGGAAGATAATGAATGAATGATATATATATATATATATATATATATATATATATATATATATATATATATATATATATATATATATATATATATATATAATTACTAAATTGATCAGGTTAATCGATCAAAACTTTCATGAGGACATTGACTTTGCAACAGCTCTTAACTACACCACATTAAAATGCACAAATATTTTTGCAAGAATTGTTAAATTAAAGCTTATGATGTCTGTTTATTCAAATTTGACTCACTGTAGTAATGTGAAAGCATTGTAATAGATGTCTGAGGACAGCTGGGATACAACTATATAAAAGGATTCTATAGATGGACTGTGTGAGGTGAGAATCTGTGCCCTTTATTTGCATTTACCTTTGGAAAAGTCATCATGTTCGAAACCGTTGTAATTTGTGTAATGTGCTGTTGTGTGTGTGTGTGTGTGTGTGTGTGTGTGTGTGTGTGTGTGTGTGTGTGTAAAACAGGTAATATGTAGAGTAAACTGAGTGAGTGTGAAAGATTCAGGCTGATGTTGAAATTTGCACTTTATACTGTTTAGAAAAGCATTGTAAATAAAAATGTGACTATGAGCAATTTTCCTGCCTCCAGCTTGACGGCATCATTTTTCTTCCTTCAGCTGTTCACATCAGGGGTCGACACTGCAGATCATTATTCTGCTTCTCTTTCTGTCCTGAGCATCTTCATCCGTCACCAAAACCACCTGCACTTTCTCCCTTATCACATCCATTAACCTCCTCTTTGGCCTTCCTCTTCTCCTCCTGCATGGCAACTACACCCACAGCATCATTCTGCCAATATCAACCTCACCCACCCTTGCACAGCATCCTCATCACAGCTTCTTTTACCTCCTTCTCCTGCCTGCTTTTCAGTGCCAAAGTCTCCAAGCCATACAACATCCAGGCCTCAATACCATCCTGTAAAGTTTCCTATTTACTCTATTTAAGAAACATGAGTTTTTAAAAATCTACACAAAACTTGTGGAAATAAAATTCATTTAAGTATTTTTTTCCTTAGGCAGAATTTATAAGTTGGGAGAGTTAGGCTTTAAAGTAAGGCATATAATTATTTTTCTGGGTGGCACGGTGGCTTAGTGGTAAGCACATTCGCCTCGTAGCACCGAGGATACAGGATCGAATCCCAATCTGGGTGGTGTTTCCATTTTCTCCCCGTGTCCATGTGGGTTTCCTCCAGTTTTGTCCCACAATCCATGGATTCAAGGTAAATTGAATGCTCTAAATTGCCCATATAGTGTGTGTGTGTGTGTCGGAGTGTCTGTGCCCAGTGATGGATTGGCGCCCTGTCCTGCCCTGAGTGTATCTGCCCAGCGTTCAAAACTATTGCATGAGAAACCCCCCCACCCACCCCACCCCCCCACCCTATAGGATTAAGCGAAAGATAATAAATGAATGCATTCCTCCCCTTTGGCCTTCCTCTTTACCTCCCTTATGGCAACTACACCCACAGCATCTTTTTGCCAAAATCAACCTCACCCCACTCCTGCACTGCATCCTCATCACAGCTACTTTTGCCTTCTTCTCCCGCCTGATCATCAGTGCCACTGTCTCCAAGGCATACAACATCCAGGCCTCAAAATGTTCCTGTAAACACCCTTATTTACTCTGACATTCATGTATCAGACTTTACACCATCCACTTCACCCTGTTAGCACTATTTTAATAGTTTTAAATAATTTAAATATTAAGGGTAAAAAGAGTTTTAAAATGTACAAATTTCACAAAAAAAAATAAGTGAGAGAAAATTACATTTTTTACATAAGTTTTCAATTAATTGGATTATTGTACATGTATTTAAAATTATACAAATATTACAAACAGTTATAAAGAGAATTTAAGATAAAGAGGATTGTAAGTGGTTAGTGTGTTGCTGAGGAAGGTCCTGATTGTACGTCATACAGTAGCAGAAAGAAAGGAGCTATGATATCTCTTCTTAGAGCATCGTGGGTGTAGGAGCCTTCAGTGAAGTGTAGTGTAGTAGTGTATAAACAAGTACAAAACATCCAAACCATGTACTATGGATAAATTTCTACACAGTGCTAACAGTTTGAAGGGAAAGCTATTTTTCAGTTCCAGCATGACTGTGTCTCGGTGCTTTTACTGTGCCTTGGCTGTTTTTTTTATCTGAAAGAAGTTTCCCAATAGGGAAACACCTTCTGTATTCTGAAGCTAAAATTCTATACATCAAAATTTTTAATGCAGCACGAGTAGTGCCGTAAACTCTATTTCCAAGACAGCTGAACAGTTCATCAACATAAGATTTTAAATAACCATAAGATTTTAAATAACCTACAAATTGCTAATTCTAATAAAAACATTACTTTGGTAGGTCATAAGATCAGTGTTTGACCTCATGAAATTATTTTTAAATAAATGGGTAAACATTTTTATAGACATCATCCAAAATCTAATCAAATGTCTTTCCCAAACAGTGGAGGCTGTTATAGTTACAAAATATTCTGTAGGTGTAATGTGCATGTGTCTCCCAATACTTTTGTCTATACTGTTTTATGCTTAAGAGAATTTCTGTGGAGAGATGCTACATGCTGAAACGTGCAGGCTCGTAAGAATAAGTGGACCAGTCTTTGGAATGTTAAAAATCTCTCAGGCCATGACAAGTGTATTCATTTCCCAATGCCACTGGATATAAAGGAGCCAGGAACATTATCTTTTAAATACTATCTAAAACTGTGTTACTGTGACTAAACACTGGTATGGCTTTCCCAAACTGCTTACGTCATTCAGTAGCATCAAAGTGTTTTTAAATGAACCATGAAAGCTTCAGTGTTATGTCAAAATATAACATTTTGCAAAAAAATATTTTTAACATGTCCATAAAGATAACAGTCAAAAGCATCCACAAAGAAAATGGCAACATGGTCTCAGGATTCGAAATTCTTCAAATTTGCATGACTTAATTTTTTTAAAAATGTTCGATGTAGATACAACTGGGTACTTCTTAATATCCATCCATTATCTTCTGCTCCATCCTTTACTAGGGTCGCGGGGAGGTTCTCCATGCCCATGTTTCAGGGGAGAACATTCCGGCCGCCGGGCAGACACACCCAAGACAGGGTGCCAATCTATCGCTGGGCACTCACTCACTCACACAGACACAATCCATATAGGGCAATGTGGAGAATTCAATTGACCTTGTTCCATGTTTTTGGACTGTGAGAGGAAACCGGAGAACCCGGAGGAAACCCATGCTGACACGGGGAGAACATGGAAACTCCACCCAGATTGGGATTCGAACTGGGAATCCCTAGTGCTGAGAGGCATATGTGTTAACCACTAAGCGTCTTAATATTTTTACATTATCAGTTCCTCCATTGCAATGCAATTGAACAAAATGACTATACTTTGAATGTTCGATTATTTGCATTTTTGATTTGGCACAGTTTTTACACCCTCTACCTTTCTTGATGTATTCTGACCATGGACCAGCACTAAAAATTTATTGATTTGAACACTAATGGCTTGGTTACATATATTTGATCATTTAGCAGATGCTTTTATTGACTTAAAAGTGACTTACAAGTATCCCAACTTGATGGGATTGGGGTCAGAAGACAGGGTTGGCCACAGCAACCATGGAGCAATGAGGGGTCTTAAGGGTCTCGCGCAAGGACCCGCATTGGTAACTTCAGTTGATATGGGATTTGAACCCAAAACCTTCAGATTGAAAGCCCAACAGCCTAACAGCTGAGCTACCATGCCCAAAATCAAGCTTTACTCATATGAGAAAAACCATGTGATCAATCTCCAATATCTGAATAGAAATAATATGGATGTAATATATGTAGTTATGCAGACGTCAGAAAACATTATAATGATGTAGGCTCACATTTATCTGATAAAACAAAGAATTTTATAGTCATAGAAATGCTATGTACATGAACAGGCATAGACATAGAAAAGGACACAAATGGTTCACATTTAAATCTAAAGCAAAGAAATATTTCATCAACAATAAGCAATCTGTCCAAACCCTGTGCTCAAGGTCATTGCTGTGCTATGTATCTGGCCTAGATTTAAATCTACTGCAAAAACCCTTTGTTAACCATGTGCAATATGATTTTTATTTGACTTAATATATAAATCTACAGACTGCAAGCAGAATTGATTCCATCAAAGGATTGCTTGCAAAATGTAAAATGATGAATGAATGTAATGGGGATTCATGGTCAGGTCATCACACTACACATGCATCATGGACTTTGTAAAATTTTTCATATTTTTGTTTTGGTTATGAGGGTTTTATAAAGTCTAATAAACTAAAGAGGCTTGTTGCAAAACAAGCATGATATCAGGTGGAATAATTTATAAAATTCAACCAAGAAACTGTGATTTAAAAAATAATTTATATTAAAATATAGATTTTATAGTAATAATTTATTTCAGTAATTATTATTTTTTGCCTTGAGCAGAAGTTTGGACAGTTTGGTTTAAATTTTTCGACAACATTCCATTTTTTCTTCTGGCCAATTTTTATTAAACCTCATACCCTTTCTGGTGCAAACCTCCTATTAATTCAGGCTTAATATGTACACATTTAATAGCTCTGAATATTTATTAACTTTACTACTCTCTCTACTTGGGCTACTTGGTCTGATTTCTTTATGAGGTCATGATATATAATTAAAAAAAAAAAAAAAAAATTAGTTTGTAGGTATACTATGTACATATAATTCAGATCAACCAGCAATATTTTGCATTGTAATAAAACATTCAGTTATCACTATTTGACCTTAGCATCAAGGGAAACTGCTGACTTTATTTTCCTTTTTCGAAAAACAATTCACTGAGGGAAAATTAACTTGCAGATGGAAAAAGAAGATCTTGAGAGTGTAATTATTTAAATCTGGCTAATTTACCGACTAATGATTTGTCATTAGGACTATTAAAAGCTATTAGAATTTGTTGCCATTTTCCCCCACAGGGTTGTAGATACAGCCAAACTGACAAGGTGAAAGAAAAGACATATTTCAAACTATAATGTTAATATCATAAAACTGGTTCACCTTGCAGTTCAGTAGAAACATTTGTCTAATGTAGCATACAGCTTGGATAAATGAATCATATCTCTTCTAAGCATATTAGTACATTTTAGATTAGTTTTTAGTTTGTTGGGTGCTCAATCTAGTGGTTGGGGGTTTGAGCCCGGTGTCCAACAAGTTGCTAATGTGGGCTCTTGAACATGATCCTTTAACTTTTATGTCTCCAGGGCTGTTGAATCACGGTTGACGTCGTGTTCTAACCCTCAACCATTAGGCTAGTACGTCATCTTTAAGTCTATGGATGGAAGGTCTGCAGAATGACGTAATGTGGTTGCAAAGCAAAATAAATATTTATCTTGTATGAATTGAACTTGTCTTTCCATTGATGAGCTCAGTGGAATAATGATTAACAAACCAGTAGACACCATTTAACCCAGTGAAAGTTTTTGCACTAAAACAGAACTACCCTGGGGACACACATTTTGCCAGCCCTGAGTGCAAGATGTAAATCATTCATCAGTCTGAGCAATGTGTGAGTCTTGATGATGCATGCTATATTTGGCTCGGTAGACAGGTGTGTTGACAATGCTTCGTCATCGGGCGCACGTGGCCGTACAGATGCTTTGACCCGAGGCATTGTGAGCACACGGCGGCACCGACATGCCACAACAATGTGTAGAACTCCCCCACAGAGTCCCACCCCACCTTCCCAGACGAAAAAGAAAAGTGCATATCAGCCAAAAAAGGAAATAACATATTCAGAACTGAACTCAGGATCAAGTAGTGTCTCTTATCCCAGTCATGTTGGGAGTTGACTGCTTATTGGGAATGAATGAATATAATAAGTAACAGCAGACTTTAAAATCAAAAGACACAGTCGAAACAGATGGTGTTTGCTTTGACTGAAGTCTTGCAGTGACATGATAAATACAGACTTCACCAATCTAAACAAACATGTGAAATTAAATCAGCGGAGCATGACGGCAATATGGTACTACATTACTGCTTTGATAACAAAGTGTTTCGTCATCTGGTTTAGTGAGTAAAATGCACCCAAACAAAAGACATGAAGGCTAAAGAAGAAGAAAAGGTCATTTCTGTTTGAACAACAGTGGCTTTGGGGCAGGTGTCCATTTAAAACCATTTAAACCAGCATCAGCAAATAAGCAGATGCAATAAAACATCATCATCATCGTCGTCATCATAATCATCAGCGTATTGCATTTTCACACAGCTGGACCATTATAAACAATAGATAAAACCAACTCAAACAAAAACAGGCTTGGTTATTTCCATACGATTTTTTCCCCATCTACGCCTGTCTAAGACTAGTAAAACACCACCTTGTGTTTGTGGGAGTCCTCTTTCTTGGTAGCAGGAATAGCCAACAGCATTTGAAGGGAGACACCTTATATGGTAACATGGCTGCTGGAGGTAAAGGCCATGATTCATTTTATGGGGAATCCCTGCTCAAAAAGGTATAGTGGAATTTATCTGTACACCTCATTTGTGTTGTCATTGTGTAAATTCTAAAACAAGCGTGGTAATCTAAATCTGGAATGATGGCAGGGGCATGTATTTACCTGTCCAATGTAGGTTTACCTGTGCACCTAAGATACATTTGAGACAGACACTTGTTAGGGTGTGTAGGGGTGAGCTCATTTTATTTAGCTCATACTAACAAGCAGCTCAGTCACTGTGGTTCTAGATTGGGCGTGTTGGATAAATTGAGTAGCGGAATTCATGAATAAATGCACAGTTGTAAAAGTTGTGGACAGAAGAAAATGTTTATATAGTGTTTGTAAAATTACTAGTTTCATATACATATACACACTATGTATATATATATATATATATATATATATATATATATATATATATATATATACACACACACACACACACACACACACACACACATAATGCCGTAAGACGTACAATAAACAAGTATTCTATACTATAACCTTATTCGTTTTGCATATTTAACAGTTTAAATATTTATCAATGATTATTGGTTGCCAATACCTTTAATAGGTTTATTTATATGCATTTTTGTTCTGACTTAGAGTACCAAAGTTTAGACCAGCCCCCCCACCTTTTAATTTTTTTACATTTATTCTATTTTCTCCGCTTTCCATTGGGATGGAATTTGTAGTTTTACTATTACAGACTGTAGTCCATCTGTTTTCTTTGTTTTTGTTAGTCCCCTGATGGTTCTCTGCGCTCTATTGGTCAGGACCATCACAGAATGAAAAAAATACTCCCAAATAGACATGGTGCACTATTCTAGTTCACTAAGGTGTTTAAATATAACTACAGCAGCACAGCTGCACCACATCAGTGTCACCGTAGAATTGACAATAAACAATACACCCAAATTATATCTGTTCTGTGATGGTCTAAGAGAACAAAGAACAAAGAGGAAACTAAGAAAAACAAGAAAAGAGATGTACTACTGTACTACTGAAAACAGATGTACTAAATTCTCCAAATTTCTATACTGTACATGAAAATTGTGGATTTACAGTGTCTTGCAAAATGCTGTAATATATTTACATTGAAAATTTAAACCACTAATTTGTGTATTTAAAGAATTACAGTCAGTCTAGGATCTCAGGTAGCTTATAAATAGTGAAATATGCCTGATGTCAGTTGTGACTTGCAGGAACTGAAGTGAGGTTTGCTTTGGAAGATAAATTTCTAATGGCAATGATGAATCATGAATCCACATCATCAATTTTGGTCAGGCGAACAGGTAAGGGTCTGAAAATAGAAGTGGAAAAAGTAAGCGCTTGAATTCCTTGGAGTGAACATCACTAAGGATGTTTCCAGAAACATCTCATATCATCAATAAAGCACAAATGAGTCTGGACATTTCGAGACGGCTGGGGTAAGTAACGTTGTCTAAGAGTAAACTGACTTCAGTTGTATGTCATCCTCACCATCAATGGTCAAAAGTCGCAATGGCAGTCCACTTGCAATACACAGCTGACTGGACCAATAGGAACTGTCTGATCGCACTACGGCAGTACACTACAGCAGATCATTTCTATCACAACTCAGCAGCAGTGTTATAATATGTAACCAATTAAAGGTAAATAATTTAATTTGTATTAAACTTTTGCATCACAAATTTCCAAAGTTCAATTCAATACTTAAATTTTTAATATATATACTTTAAATTATTATTTCAATACGTTATTTTTCAGATGCTTTCATCCAAAGCGACTTACAAGTATTACAACTTAATGGTTTGGGTCTGAACACAGGTACAGCACTCCTCAAGCAATGACGGTTAACGGTCCTGCTCAAGGACCCACATTGGTAGCTTCTGTGGTCCTGGAATTAAAACCCACAAATACAGATTACTAGCCCAACAAGCTAACCACTGAGCTACCACGCGTCATCTTACAGAGTTACACAGTTGGATTTTTACTGTTGGTTTAAATTCTTGACTTATTTTTGCCATGTGGTTTTAACTAAATATATTTGTGTGTCTTACCTCTGTCATTGTTTAGTGTCAATAACCTGATGTATTATTTACCAAAATAGTGATAAGGCTTTGAGAGGTGAATTCTTTAGTTATGGTAAGTAAGAAATTATTATTTTTAACCTGGTCCAGATTATTTAACGTCAAACATTATGTGGCTAGGACATACTAAGTTCTTTTTCAATTAAATGATTTATATTTATCTCAATCGTGGAATTCAGATGTTTCATTTAGTCATCATGCAACAGATGCTGTCTACAAGAGTTGCTCAGCAGTTTGTGGTTGCCATTGTCTGATTGTCCTCCTCATGACGCGCCATTTATTTTCAATATGAGACAGATATGGACTGCAGGCAGGTTAGTCAAGCACATGCATTCTATGTCTACAATGCCATACTGTTGTAACTCATGCACAATGAGGCTTGGCATTGTCTCACTAAAATGGAGGTAGACCATATCGTATCGTTTTCCAGAATACCAATATAAGCATTTTCATCAATAGTACCTTTACGTAAAAGCACACAATCTATGTCATGGTCAATGATGTACCTCAATATAACTAAATGCTCAATGACATCACCATGAAAGTTTTTTCTAGTCACATTATGGATGTTCTTTATTTCCATCTCTGACAAGTGGAATCCAATGTTGTATTATTTCAAAATGAGGAACTACATTTGGTACTTTTAGCAGATATTTATCCAAAGCGACTTACAAAAGCGAGAAATACTTTGGCCACATCATCCATAGAGCACTGAGGGTTAATGGGCTTGCTCAAGGACCCACACTTGTAACTTTAGTGGACCAAGATTTGAACCAACAACCTTCAGATTAATAGCTCAACACTCTAACCACTGAGCTACCATGCCAAAAAAACTTGAACATAGAACAAAGACTATAGTATTGTCTACACTGTCTTTTGGTTTATTAACTTGCCAAGAGTCCTGTGAAAAAAGTGAAAGTTGATGTAATTGTATGATAGAGTTTCAGGTTACATTTCTTGATGAAGTGACAGACTGTGCTAAGTGACAATGATATCCCAAAGTACGTCTGAGCCCAGGTGGCTCGGTCCATCATGCACATTCAGCTGCGGTTTCTGTTTGCTAAGCTTTTATATAGCTTTTTTAAGCGTATAACACTGTAAAGCTGCTTTGGGACAATGTACTACTGTAAAAAGCGCTATATAAATAAATGACTTGAACTTACTTTTATGGAAAATAATTTACCTCAAAATTGAATTTTTAATGGTAACTTGAACTGTAGAAGGTACAAATTGGAATTTTGTTGCAGTCTGACAGACAACCACAGTATTTAAACTGAAGGACAATTCTATTTATATTTGCAACAAAGTGTTAAACCACAACCCATCCTTGTTTGCAAAGACTAAGCCCTTTGGTGGGTGCTCTTTTCATACTTAATCTTTATGACCTCACCTGTTATCGTTTTTAACTGTTCATTGTGGAACCTTGCAGAACAGTCACTACAACCTTTTCTGTCTTATTTTTGCCTTAGTCACAACTTCACACAATCAACACAATTTATCATTGTACAGTATATATAAAAACATTAAATATCTTTTCCTAAATTTTTTGTGCATTAAATTAAATTTTGAATATAGCACATAATTATAGGGCAGCACAGTGGTTTCACAGCACTAGGTACAGCACCTAACCCGATATCATGTTCTCCCCGTGTCCGAGTGCATTTCCTCCAGGTTCTCCGGTTTCCTCCCAAAGTCCAAAAACATGGATTCAAACAAAAGGTAAATTGAATGTTTTAAATTTCCCCATATAGAGTGTGTACGTGAGCGAGTGTGATCAGCGATAGATCGGCGCCCTGTCCTGGGTGTATCTACCCTAGTAGATAATTAAGCAGAAGAAAATAAATTAATGAATGAATGACATATCCTCTCCTTTAATGTTATTAACTTCCGTTTAACCCTATACTAAGGACCAGGGGCACACTGGTCCCCATGCCCATCCAGGGGAAAATGTTTCAGGCCCTGGTCAGATACACCCAGAACAGGTCGCCAATCTATCACTGGGCACAAACTCGATCACTCACAAAAACACTATATAAAAAAAAACTACTATATAGGGGCAAAATAAATATGGGCAATTTAGAGCAGCCACCTCATTTTATAAGAGACTTCTGGAAATAGGGTTTGTAAAAAATGTGATACTTTTTTAAAATAAAAACTTGTACTTATTTAAAAAAAATTTACAAAAATATTTCATAGCTGAATCAATATTTAGCTACATCAATAATTTAAAACCGAGTAACTACTAAAAACTACTGTCACTTACTATTTTTTCCTTTCTTTATCTTTATTTGTGTTTGTTAAGCAATGCAAAAACTTGGCACCCCTTTTTGCTTAAATTACTTGATAAAAGCTCAAACCTCTTCATGGCAACTACTTCCAGCTTGTAGAGTTCAGCTGTAGGAGTTACTGTTTACAATATTGCACCGCTCCAAGACAGAACAATGCCTTTTTGTTTACAGATCTCCATTTAATGAGGGCCACATTGAGACAGAGAGGTCTAGCCAAAAACAGGCGCCCAGCCCTCCTGTGCCTAACTTCATTTACCTCGATTCAAAATCAGACCAAAAAGTGGCAATAAAGCTGCCCTGCTTCGGCCAAGACCATCTGTTTGGCTTGTAAGTGATCTGATGTATGAAATCGTAACAGGCGACTTCCACATATGCCACCTACGCTCACGGAGATTGGCCGGCAGAGATGAAGACATGAGTTGACAGCAACTTCAGCCTGGGACCACTTTTGCAGTCTTTGGCTGTGTGCATCACTGAAAATGCACCACTATTTTGACAAAAGATCAAGTTAAAAACATGATCCAAGTACCCATATGGATGTAGTGTATGTGAAGGCCATTAAAAATGAATGAATGTTCCAGGCTCACAAACATTTTTTTGGGTGGTATTTGCAGAAGCACTTCAGGTTCAGGTTTTATATGAGTCTAACTGAAGTTGACAGTTTAATCTGTATATCTGAGCACCTGATGGTTGAGAGGAAGTGACTGTGTACAGTGTTATACCCTTTATTCTCGGCAAGCCTTTAATCAAGGAGCAGAGGTGCATCTAAATGTCATGATTTGCTGAGGTTGGGTTCCTCTGGTTTGTGGTCAGTTTTATGTGAGTTGCCAAGTCTAGACTTGACAGAGCGAAAGATCCAAGTTTAGCCCACTCATGACTGACCCATTTTATATGATACAGGGCAATTTAACAGAGGCATAGTGAACTTAGATTTGTCAACAATAAATGGCTTCCCAAACTAACTGTTTTTTTGTTTTTTATAAAGCGCTGGAAGTCTGCAAGAAATTACATATGTAGTTACAGAATCTGCAATGAACTGACACATCGCAAGACACAACATGGAAGAAATGAATTAAATGATTTACAGCTGGAATAGGACGCCAACTGCGAGCATAGAACTTTGAGGACTTTGGAAATGTTGGCAGCACAACCTGGTCAGCTGCAACACGCTAAGAAAAGACAGATTCTAACAAATTAATTTCATTTTCTTTATCTGTTTTGTAATGATTTGGTCTTGTGTTGTAATGTTCCTAGGGCAGAAGTTTCCATAACAGGCCCCAAATAATCCAATATTTTCAAAAGGTGGCTGAGATCTACATCATTCAGTTTCCATCCGTCTAACATCATTATGTCCGTCTGGAATGCAAATCAATACCCTTAATTCATTCCAAGAGACAGTTTCCACAACTAAACCCTGCTCACAAGATATCTGTAGTTGCCCTCACCTGGATACCAGCATATTAAACACTTTAAATGCTGTCTCGCTCAGCGATGTCTGCGAGCACGCCCATTTTGTTTTCAAACGACCTCTTAGGAAACAGACAGGGAGAAAGAAGATGGCAGACAACAATTGTAAACACCTAGAGTGATGACTGGAGTGATGGATCATCAGCGCTAAAACATTCAAACACTCACCTTCTATTTTGACCTTACTTTCCATAGCTCTGTGCTCACTCACTTGAGATATGAACCTAATACTAACACATAAAAGCACTTAAACACAGGCTCTCATTTGGCTCACTCACATTAGTGCCTCCGGCCCTCACACAATGCTAACTCCTGATGAGTTTCAGAGACAGGTTCTGGGAAGCCTGCTTGGAATCCTCAGACAAAAAGAGGGTCAGGATGAATGTACCACAACATTAAATAACATGTAAGATGAGTTCACTTAAGGGACGGAGAGTCACTCAGTCATATAAAGTGTTGCTTCTTTGTCTCACGGCTTGTACTGCTTACGATTGTTTGTGTGTGGGCCTTTGATTATTAGTATGGTGCACATTATAGTTCATTGCTTTGTGTTATGAGATGACATCTTCAATTGCTCTGGAACTGGATCTGTAAACCGAAATGAATTATTTAATCCATAGGAGCATAAAAAGGACAGACAGTTCATTTACTGAATGTAACGTAAATTAACAAGCAAATAATGGTGAGCTGTTTTGGTAGGTTAATGTCAAACACTACTGAATAATGCCTTATTTACTACTTAAATACTATGAACCAGGTCTAAAAAATATTCAATTGATCTTGATCCATGTTTTTGGACTGTGGAAGGAAACCAGAGAACCTGGAGGAAACCCACGCGGACACGGGAAGAACATGGAATACCCAGCGCTCAGAGGCGAACATGTTAACCATTAAGCCACTGTTCCGCCATTATTTTTATTTTATTTTTTTTTTATTTTCTGACTTAAGATTTATTTTTTGCATTGAGAGATGGATGTAAATATACTTAGTGTGTCCCTAAAAAAAATCACTGTGTTTAACAATTTGTGTATATTAGGTTTGAATCTAGTAAACTTATGTTTAAAAAAAAAAAAAAAAAAAAAAAAAAAAAAAAACATTAGAGAGTAACTCTGCCAAAGTTTCTCTTTTGAGGTCAATTCGGCAAATACACTATTATGCGAATGATGTCATTTAGCGACTTCTAATGACTTTTAGAACAGCCAATAGCTATTTTCTTTACTGAGAATTTGGCAACAATGGTCAAAACATCTTTTAACTCCCTTTCTCTGGTATTTGCTGCCTACTAACCACTGAAACCTCCAGGCACATAAACATTTCCCTCCACACAAAGACATTACTATCACAAATAGCCATACGGTCCTTCAGAAAATGCTAATTTAACTCGCAGTACCATAATGTCCACACAAGCACCTTATGTATACATTTTTTAATGCATTGCACATGTTTATATTGTCTATGTATTGTATTGTATACTTAACATCTGTATAAATATTGTATTGTAGATCTGTTTATTTGTGTCATGTATAGTCTAGAGACAAAATGTACCACATGACATTCCTTGAATGTGTAAACTTACTTGCCCAATAAAGCTGATTTCGACACAATATGCTGTGCAATACATGATATTCTATTGATATCCTTATATTAAACATTTTTTTATTGCTGTTAAGTTGGATATAGAACTATAGAACCTATAGAACTATAGAACTTTATTCAATATAATAATCTAAGCAACTTTGTCTGACCTTAAGGTTAAATATTTATTTTTGTTCTTATGGTGATTCTGAAAATTACTATCTGTACAAATCACATACTTTAGGAATGTGAAACAGATCAAGTGAAGGATCATGAAGTTCCCTTGTAATAACTGCAAGTAACATAAAACCCGAGGCTGTTTCTTAGGAGAATAAAATAGTTCCTGTCCCTTGTTTAAAGTGGAGAGGAGAAATGTGAGTCATGAAGACAAACAGGAGATATCAGTTACTGATGTTATAAAGGATAAAATTGTCTAATGCTACATACACAGTTTGGACAAAAGTATTGGGACAGTTACATATTACACCAAGATTTTGGCATCCCATTCAGGCAAGGCTTTCTACAAGATTCCCCCAAAAAAATTTCAGTGGCAGGCTACTTTCACGGAGTTTTTCTACTGACAGACTTAGGAGATCCTTTGTTTCTAGAGCAATTCGGCTCTTTAATTCTCCCAGTAGGGTGGGAAGAATGTCAAAGACAAATAAATAAGGACTTTTGGCACTAGGAACACTTTGAATCATAGGAACTACTTAACACTTTGCGATTGACACCATGTTTGTCTGTCTTATGCATTATTTTCATGCATTCTCATTCTTTGTGTAAGTTTACCCACTGCACCCTTCATGCTGTCCATGGTGCTGTTTCTATTAATCAAAGTTTGCCAAACATAATAGTTCATAGCACACAATTTTACGTGTCCCTGTTTCCTACAAAGTGTATATCTTTGTGGTAGGTGACAAACAGAGGCATTTCAGCCCTCAAGCAGCAACTGTATATACAGGGCCTTGCCAAAGAATGCAACCTCCCTAAAAGCCAGCAAAGCTGCCTGGATTACAAATGACACTTTGAAATGAAATAAACATGTTCAAGAAGGGAAAAGGCTACAAACAATTCTGCAAGTGTTTGGGCGTCCTAGTGAGCAATGCTGGATCAATCGTGAGAACATTGGAAGCTTCATCACACCAACCAGACATTGCCTAGACGTGGCCACCCCGTAAAACCGCGTATCAAAACAAGGAGTGTTGTGAGGAAAGCCACATAGAGGCCAACAATCACTTTGAAGGAGTCCAATGTTGTGCAGCAGTCAACAATGATAAGAGCAACTGCCTTTTCAGAAGGGTGGCTAGAAAGAAGCCTTTACTGAAGCGAAAGGATAAAAGATCAAAGCATACCTGGAGGTTTTGTTGTCAGATAAGACAAAACCAGAGCTTTTTGGGCAAAGAATTCTCTTTAATTTGTATGACGTAAACCTTCAAATACACCTTCCACAACAACCCTCAGAACACAGAGAAGCACAAAATAGTAGCATTGTGTTGCAGGGATGCTGTTTATCAGCAGTGGGTGGGGTTTTACTGTGCAACTTCATAAAATTGTTCGATTGTACAAAATACAAAAAGGCAAAGTGAGTAAGACCGTTAAAAACTCTCATTTTTACTTCTTAGCTGCAAAGGTCTCAGCATGAACAACAAGATGCTCACATACTAAATCCTTGTCCAGTTTTAGAGTGTGGTATCTCAGTAGTTTGGTTGTTGAGCTATCGATATGAAGGTTGTGGGCCAATGTGGGTCCGTTGAGCAAGACCCTTAACCCTCATTGTATCAACCCTGTGCTCCCCAACCATCAAATTGGGATATTTGTAAGTCACCTTGAATAAAAGTGTCTGTTAATTAACCAAATGTGTAATGTACAGCATCATTTTAATTTCATTTAAGGTGGTCAATTACTGTGGTTTATTAGCTCTAACTGCTGGCGTTTAAGGTATAAACAGTTTTTTGGTTATAACACTGCCAGAGCACCACAGCAACAACAATTTCTGAACAGAACCTGGATTTCTGTTGGATTAGTGGTGTTGTGGTTCTGCAAAATGGTCTCACTGACCTGATGTAGTTTTCAATTTTTTGAAAATAAACACCTAATCATTGCAAGATCTGTACATTGGTGTCCTGCACTGCTAATGGTGCCCCGTGGCTCAAGGAGGATAAGTCCCCCAAAAAGCCCTGGTCCTCACAACGTTTCATCCTTTAAAACCAACAACCAAGGCTTTTTTTCTTGCCACTGTCTCTTCATCATGCTCTTTAAGAGTTCAGGCTCAGAACATAATAAAGCAGCATCAAGACAATGTATTATCATAAATAGCCCTATATAAATAATAAAAAACAACAACTTGATTTACATTTAGCATCAAGCCAACAAATCTGAAACAAAATCTATAGAGGAATGGCTGAAGATCGTTCTCACTGCTTAATAAATGCAGAATCTGTAACTATATGTGATTTCTTGAGTATGTTCACATAAAACATGACATTGAAATGTTCTAAAGGTTCAATTCCCTTGTTAGCAGCAGTATTATTAGCCATTAATTTTTTAATGATCTGCAAAACAGATGTTTTTTTGACTTTGAAATCTTAGTTTAAGGGCAAAAAAGCATCCTGACTTGGTTTTTCAAAGTGTCATTTGTAATACAGACGATGATTATTATTGCAAGGCACTGTGCAAGAGGAGGCAGGTTCATAGTGTTTTATGCCTAACCAGTGCTGTAATACAAGCTGAAACTAGATCTGACAGGAATTTCAATGTGATGTCAGCTTCATCATACCTCTCTCTCATGCTGCCAGAGGGACACAATGGCCATTCATGTTCAAAAACCCAAGCCTTCAGAAGATGTGTCTCGAGATGAAAAGAAAGATTGTGAAACACAGGGACAAAGAAAAAGCAAAAGAATTTGTGAGGAAACGGACATCGACATTATGATATGTTGTACCATTATGACTGTCGGTATGAGTACGTGGTGGAAGGGATGTGGGGGCAGATGTGCACCTTCTGATGACGCAGACATTGACACCTACAACCCCTGACCCTTTAAAAAGTTGGATGATGTCATCAATGTTCCCTGCAGTATTCATCTTTTGTATCATCATTTGACCCATGATTCCTGCTTAATGGCAAAGAAAACGTTTCCCTGTAAATTAGCGGATAATTGTCTTATGTACAAAAAATAGACTTAAATGGACAAAGGAGAGGAAATAAAATGGCCTTTTATACACTTTTATTTCTGATTTGTGTGACTGACTCAACATAGCACCAGTTTTGTAATGCCTTTCTTGTTAAGATAATAGCTTTATTTCACTGAGTGAACACAAATTACTTACAGTATTGTGGAAAAAGTAAATGCTCAGTCATTCTGCAGTATGAGAATAACCCCAAACACAAGTCTGTTATTAAAAGATTATGCAGCACATGTTCTGGTCTTCACAAAGCCCAGCGCTCAACAGTTTAGAATATAATGCTGATAGAAATTGTTGTTAAATAATTTTTACATTTATATCAAAGGGAAGTTTACAGCAGACCTGGAGATTTTACACTTCTGTAGCCACATCCAATCCTCTGAGTATTGAAGCCAAATAAAATAAAATGGGCAACACTTTACCTAAATCTGGTATTTAAAATGCATTATTAACACATTTATAAAGCTTTAAAAAAGTATTAATAAAGTTTTATAGTACTTGTCATAAGCCTTTGTTAATGTTGATAGATGTACCAAAGGCTTTATAACACAAATTGACAATGCATTATAAATGATATAATTTAACAGTTAATCAACTTATTATAGAGACCAATGACATAAAACCTTATAACGTTTATAACTCATTACAGACTTTATGTAAAGTGGAATAATCTTGTTTTAAGTAAGAATGTCGAAACATCCAAAGAATCAAAAGTTGAAATCAGTTCATATTATAATGAGTATAAGGTCTGTATTAAAATATAATACATAACAAATATATAAACATATTAAATTATATATATTATTATAAATGAATTATGTATACTTTGTGTTATAGTCAGTATAGTTATACATTAACAAAGGTTTATATGACAAATGTTATAAAGCATTATAAATACTTTGTAAATCTTTATAAATGCACTTATAATGCATTTTGAATACCAGATTCAAGTGTTTCCATTAAATATAAGTAGATACTTTTATAATTACATTTATAATGCATGTACACATACATAAATAAATATGAAGTTGGTAATACATTTTATGAATCTTGTATTCATAATGGATTATAAGGCTTAATTTATAATTCTTCACAGCATTTGCCATAAGCCCCTGTTATTGTAAATAGATATTCATAATCACACTTAAAGTCATATATATGTAGACCACTGCAGGGTCATGACGAGTAAGAATGTCAAATCTTGTGGTAAACAAAGTGATGGTGTGGTTTTGTATAGGGAAACCACACACACACACACACACACACGTTTTTTTATAAGATGAAAGAAGCCAAAAAAGATGGAAGGAGAAATGGAAAGAGAAAAAAGAAAGTCATATTTTGATAAGCTCTTGTCTTATCGAGCTGATTTCTTCCCAAAGATCAGATTTGACTCATTAAAATCATAAGCCAACAATTTACTATATAGCATAACGATACTATAATGCTATCAATAAAAATTTTAATAAAATAGTTAACCAAACAGAATTTCAAATAAGATCCTCATCTATTCTGACATGCACATTGTTTCACCTGTTCTAATGGACAAGGGGTCAGAGGTATGTGAAAGTCAGTGCAGGGTGACTCATAGACCCCCTGAGTCATCCTCAATGACACAAATCAATGCCAAGCGTATCGTTTTCATCTCTGTCCCTTTGTGATGATAAATTCTCCTTCACTCACATCAAGGTGTCCTTTTTATCTCTGCCTCATTTTCTTCTCTCGCTTTCCCTCACCAGCCTCTCTGTGTTTTATTGTGCCGTTCACCCTTTCGGCTTCCTGTGTGCATCTGTGTGTGCATACATCATCCCTTATCCATCTTCTGCGAGTGTTTGTGTGTATCTGCCTGCCTTTATACTGCAGGCAGCGGGTGCACTTGTTGACCCTACTCCATCTCTCCATCTCTCAGTACACTGGCACGCTGAAGAACAGAGCAATCCGTTCTCCTCCCTCTCCTCAGTCACCAGCATGCCCGAGGGTGACGGCTCCTCCACAAGAGCCGCTCTCCAGTTAATTAGCTAATTAGCAGCTCTGCTCAGCTGGCCATAGCTCTGTGACTCACCCCAATAGGCCTGCCGCTCTTGCTACAAAGACAGTCAGGCAGTCACAAATTACCTCCTGACACATGGAATAAAATATAAGCATCGGCGAGTTTGCGTGAACGTTGGTATGTGTGTGTGTGTGTGTGTTGCACCAAATAGCAGGTCGTGGATGGACTGAAGAAAGGTCAACGAGAGGTAGTGTAATGAGCTGAGCTGGAAAAGGGGCAGCGGGTTCGCCTCTGAAAGCTTTTCTTCTCTAATGCCGCCTATGTATGGACATATTTCTCGAACTCTGCATGCAAATAAAGTAGGGCTTTAATTAAGCCCTCAAATTAATGACAGAAATGGGCCACGGACGCCATATAAGGGGCCGTTTGACATTTCCCACCAAAACCTAAAGCCCATAAACAAAGTTCATCAAAAATGGATGTGAATCGTGCCTGAAAACCGCATCGCCTTCAGAGTGCGTCGGCTAATAAAGAGTTTCATTCATGAAGAATGCAGCCATACATCAACGCGGAAGCCCATTTCAATATATGCATGAGCCTCAGAAATACTGTAAGGCTTGGCTGACCCGAGGCGACATTGCTTTTCAATAACAATAACTAGTTTTTAAAATTCAGTATGTGTTTCAATGGTGACTGCTAATGTCACTGCCGATAACATACTTTGATTTTTATAAATGCGCTATTAAAGCAATTTCTTTTAGGCTAGAATATATATATAGGCAGCTATTCAGCTATCAAGCCCACAGCCATGAATCTTTACCTTATATTCAATTTTCTTTAAGGCACTACTTTATTTTATATGACAGTTTCAACACCATGCAGAGGAAGTGTGCAAGTCATACTGTAATAGCAAAAAGGAATCTTAGCAATATATTAAATAAAGCGAGAAAAAGGGGCGGCATGGTGGCTTAGTGGTTAGCATTTTTCGTCCTCAGTGCCAGAGATCTAGGTTCGAATCCCAATCTGGTTTTCATGTTCTCCCCGTGTCTGTGTGGGTTTCCTCCAGGTTCTCTGGTTTTCTCTCACAGTCCAAAAACATGGATTTAAGGTAAACTGAATGGTTGCCTCATATAGTTTTTGTGTGCGACTGTGTGAGTGAGTGTGCCCAATGAAATATTGGTGCCCTGTCCTTGGTGTATCTGCCTAGCGCCCAAAATGATCTCCTCTGGATGGCCATTGGAAACACCCCTTGCAAAACTCGTATTCACTTTGAACAGAGCAATACAAATACGGGTATGCCTTGTTAACTAAAGGGTCAATAGAATGCCTGTAAGGTTTAAGTTGATAGAAAGACTATAATGTCCCACACCTCTCCGTATTAATGTGGTGAGTAGAAATGCATCAAGTACAACATATCAACATTTGAGGCTGTTCTAATGGCAAAGTAAGGCCCTACCCCATGTTCACAAAAATGTGCTTAGTGAGTTCATGTCATTAAATAAAAAAATACAGTGCATCCGGAAAGTATTCACAGCGCTTCACTTTTTCCACATTTTGTTACGTTACAGCCTTATTTCAAATTGTATTACATTAATCTGTTTCCTCAAAATTCTACACAAAATACCCCATTATGACCATGTGAAAAAAGTTTTTTTAAAAATTTTTGAAAATTTATTAAAATTAAAAAACAAAGAAATCATATTTACATAACTATTCACAGCCTTTGCTTAATACTTTGTAGAACCACCTTTGGCAGCAACTACAGCCTCAAGTCTTTTTGAATATGATGCCACAAGCTTAGCACACCTATCTTTAGGCAGTTTTGACCATTCTTCTTTGCAGTACCTTTGAAGCTCCATCAGGTTGGATGGGAGACGTCTGTGCACAGCCATTTTTTAGATCTCTCCAGAGATGTTCAATCGGATTCAAGTCTGGGCTCTGGGTGGGCCACTCTAGAACATTCATAGAGTGGTCCTGAAGCCACTCCTTTGAGATCTTGGCTGTGTGCTTCGGGTCATTGTCCTGCTGAAAAATGAACCGTCGCCCCAGCCTGAGGTCAAGAGCGCTCTGGAGCAAGTTTTCATCCAGGATGTCTCTGTACATTGCTGCATTTATCTTTCCCTCTATCCTGACTAGTCTGCCAGTTCCTGCTGCTGAAAAACATCCCCATAGCATGATGCTGCCACAACCATGCTTGACTGTAGGGATGGTATTGGCCTCGTGATGAGCAGTGCCTGGTTTCCTCCAAACATGACGCCTGGCATTCACACCAAATAGTTCAGTCTTTGTCTCATCAGACCAGAGAATTTTGTTTCTAGGAAGAGTCCTGGTGGTTCCAAACTTCTTCCATTTACGAATGATGGAGGCTACTGTGCTCATTGGGACCTTCAAAGCAGCAGAAATTTTTCTGTATCCTTCCCCAGATTTGTGCCTCGAGACAATTTTGTCTCTAAGGTCTACAGACAATTCCTTTGACTTCATGCTTCGTGTTTGCCCTCTGACATGCAGTCAACTGTGGGACCTTATATAGACAGGTGTGTGCCTTTCCAAATCATATCCAATCAACTGGATTTACCACAGGTGGACTCCATTTAAGCTGTAGAAACATCTCAAGGATGATCAGTGGAAACAGGATGCACCTGAGCTCAATTTTGAGCTTCATGGCGAAGGCTGTAAATACTTATGTAAATGTGATTTCTTAGTTTTGTTATTTTTAATAAATTTTCAAAACTTTCAAGAACTTTTTTCACATGGTCATAATGGGGTATTTTGTGTAGAATTTTGAGGAAAGAGATTATTGTAATACAATTTGGAATAAGGCTGTAACGTTACAAAATGTGGAAAAAGTAAAGCGCTGTGAATACTTTCCGGACGCACTGTATATTTTACAACAGCTAAATACAGTCTGTGATGTGGTATCTTATTGGTTAGGGTGTTAGGCTATCAATCTAAAGGTTGTGGGCTTGAATACCTCATTGTTCCATGGGTGCTGTATGGCCAACCCTGTGTTCTGAACCCAAGCATCAAGTTGAGATACTTTAAGTCACTTTGGAAGCGTCTACTAAATGACTAAATGTAAATGTAAAGGTGCAGTGGACAATGTAGGACGGCCCCACAGTCTAAAAACATGGATTTAAGGGAAATCGGCTACTCTAAATTGCCTCTGTATAGTGTGTGTGTTGCCAGCAATGAATTGGCACCCTGTTCTGAGTGTATCTGCCCAGTGTTTGAAATGCTCTTCTCTGGTTGGGCATGGGGAACCCTTCATGGGCATGGGGATGGGGAACCTCCCATTCTACTTGGGCATGGGGGAACCCCCCCCTCCATCACTTGACACAAGTATAGGATCAAATAGAAGATAATTAGATGAGATGAAAATAGGAAAATTTGGAATTTATTTTGACACCTGATTATTTACATAGCTTGTTTAAGCTGTAGTTTTTGTAAAGAAGAGATGAAGTGTGTATAGATAAAACCATGTGTCATTTAAAACACCTGTATGATAATATTTTATTCCACCACTCCAAACATACTAGTTAAAGTCTGTTTTATGTGCAGTAGTTAAAGTAAAAAACGAGCAGACGTTGCCCAGAAGTGGTCAATGAAAAATCGATGAATTATGAAAGGCCATAAAACAGACATCAGCGTTCACCCAAATGGTTTGAGTGTCGGCATGCGATGCTTAATGCAGGAGCCTGCAGTGCTTCTCACAGTCGCTTAGACTTGCGGTGTCATGTTCATCAATAAACATTCTTCTCAGTTTCACTGGCTGCTTGTGAAAGCTGTCTGCGAGTATACTATGTAAACACTCGGCTCAGACTTATGAACCACGGGGAATTACAGGAAGCCGCTTCTGCAGCTGAAAAAGGAACAGTTTGTATTGTGGCAATGCTGTAGCTGTGATACCTCAGGAATGCTGGGTAAAATCAGTCAGGGCCCGGTGCCCGAACTCTTTTCATGGAAGCAGAAGTAATAAACGTGCTCATAGGAAGTGTCACCGGCTGACAGGAGCACCCAGGCCATTTCCTTGCACTGTTACAGAGCTCAGGGGGCGTCCGGTCTCAATCACGTTTCTGGCTTCTGTGCCTGATTGGAAATGCACATGAGTCTGCGCCACATTTGTGTTTTGAGGCTTTGGCAGAAGAATCATAGCCCCTCATTAGTTTCAGTGACGCTACTAGCATTTCCCCCCAGAGTCCTATGAAGAAAGCCGATGATAAATGAGCTTATCCATCATTATCCGACCAGGGACAGATCAAGCGGGGCAATATTCAGGACGGAAAAAGAGCGGACGACTCGTTCGGAGCACCTCAGGCGAACACCCTGCGATGGTGTCGCGCTGATTACTGACGAGTTCGCAGACAAATGTTTAGCTGCTTGTTATGCAAGGAGTGTCCGATCGTGGGAAGACAGGCGTGTGGGCCACTGGAAACGACCGAACGGAAGGAGCATTCTTTTTTTTTTTTCTCTCTCTCTCTCGCTTGCACAATGTCCTTCAGCAGCTGGAAAGGGTGTTTAGACGTCATTTCTTCTCCTGTTCTCTCCGAAAGCGCCGCTCCCACTGCCGTCCCACCCCTCATTTCCCTCATCTACCCATAAACAGAGCACACCCTTGGCAGGACATCAGAAAGAGCAAACAGACAGACTCGCGCACGCACACACCGACACGTGCACATACATCCTCTCCCGTGTGGGGCGAGAAGTCAGGAGTCAGTGCTGCAGTGTGAGGTCAGCAGTACAATTCATTCTCCCACAGTGTTTGTGTATTGTCATTCAAACGCACCGCGAAGCGTCCAAAGCTATTGCACTCTGACGTTAATGTAAGCAGGAGAGATCTTCTCCGTTAGGAGAGACTTTACAGAATTTACTGTGTTTACAGGACACGGTGGAGGAAATTTTATGGAACCACCTTCAGAGATGTTGTGCATCAGAAGACGAGCTGCAATGTCCTGCGTCACTACCCAGTGCCGTTTCACAATTTGGCCGCTTTGATAACTTTCATGCCAATATTTTAACAAGCTCATAACATCAACGTGATGAATAAATACTTCGACGACCGTGTTTAGTAGTTAAATAAACCAGTCGTAAAACATAAGACAAAGTAGACTTAGATGAAACCTAATCCGTTTAAGAAGTGCAAAGGCCTGGTGAGCTCAGTGAGAGGGAGACAATGCAAGGAATTGACTGGGTAAAGACTGGGTGCAAAGTACTGAACGGTTAATAGATTAAGCATATTCAGCAGCATGGCATGGCTTCAAGCTTAGACATTAGGTGGGCACCAGACGTTCTGCTCATATAGGCTTGTAAAAAGCCTAAAATTGGCAGCTTGCTGGGAGTATAAGTGTGTGAACACTGAAGCAGCTTAAGACAAAGCAAATAGGTCGAAATGGCCTACAGACTATATTGTATATAAGAATTCCCCTCAGGTGGTCGACTCAAGATAAAGGATGAAATGCCGAATAAAATGTTAATTAGCTAACAAAATTCTGGAGGTTAAAGGAGGAGAAACGATGAAAAAAGAGTGAGACAAGGGAAATGTGTAAATACCAACAAAGCACATCTGGCTTCTGTTTTACAGCCCCACCTCTACCAGTGCAGGGCAACAAACATGTGTCTGTATATTACAGAAGCCAGCTTTGACTACCTCTGATATTGTAACTATAAAAAAAAACGGATCTACTAAAGGAGTGAGGAAACCCAGGTAGCCTAGAGCAATGCGAAGGTACTCATAAGATGCTGTAATAGAAGCCGCGATTGGTTATATGTATTCCCCACCACAACACACACACAGAAAAAGTAGACAAGACAGTCACAAAACCAAAATTTAATAAACTATAAGAACAATATGGGTGAATGTCATAATCAGGTGTTTCGTTGCGTCCCGTTGTCAAAATATGTATGAAATCACGTACGTCATGTATTTAGATTTTACATTTTTTGCAGACACTTTTATCCAAAGCGATTTACGAATGAGAGAACACCACATGTTAATAGTTAAAGAAAAACCATGAACACTGTAGAATTATCAAATCTAATCATTATCTGATCCTGCATATTTTTATATCAAGTATTTGTGAAAGAGATGTGTTTTGAGTTGTTTCTTGAAGATGATAAGCAACTCTGTCAGAATTGGGAAGATTGTTCCACCATTGATATTGTTGGTGAACAATACAGAGTGAGAATTAGCACCACGGTGAGGATGAAGCACTAGGCAGCATTCATCACTAGAGCAAAGTGAACGAGTTGGAGTGTACTTTAAAAATATAGAGTGAAGTTAAGAGGGGCAGAATCAGAGATTGTCCTGTAGAGCAGAGTCAGTGTCTTGTACTAAATGCAGCAGCTACAGGGAGCCAATGGAAGAGAGAGATAGAGGAGTAGTGGAGTGACATGAGTTCACTTGGGTTGGTTGAAGTCGGGCTGCAGAGTTTAGAATCAGTTGTAGAGGTCTGATGGTGCAAGCTGAGAGACCGGCAAGCAATGCATTATAGTAATTTAACCGGGAGAGGATGAGGGTATTTATGCCACTTTACTGCTTACTTTGTGGAAAAGTTTTGAGAAGGCACTTTTTCTTCCAGCAAGACTACTCGATTCACAAAGCAAGGTCCACAAGGACATGATCTTCACAGAGGCTTGACCTCAGCACCAAACACCTTACAAATAAACTAAAATGGAGATTTAAACCATGTCCTCTTGTCCAATATCAGTGTCTGACCTTAAAAACTTTCTGTCCTGATAAACTGCATATCACTGATACTCACTCAACTGAGGATTCCCAGGGAGCCCAATATAGGATTCCTATATAAAACTAGTTGGCTCAGATACCGACTTTGTGACAGCCTTGTGGCACTGAATGGGGAAGGGGGGGGGGGTGAAGCTTTTAAGGAGAAGTACTTTGAGTCCAGATGTTAATATCACAGTGAGGGTTGGCACATAACATCCAAGTTGCTAAATTAGATCAAGACAAGCAGCGAATTCAAAAGCCGGTGGAATCTCTAATATTTCTAAACAGTTATTCTGTGACAACAGCCATAAAATAACAATGGATGTTGCTGATCATCAGCGGTCCCGCATCTGCTCTATAAATTCTTATTTTTTGCAAGTCTCTGATTCAAACCATAACCAAATAGCAACCATTGGCTTTAGAATTACAGTATGCAGACCTTTTGAACAGGAATTTGAAGTCAAGTTCAAGTATTTTATTTCTCATTCCAACAATATGAAATGATGTACAGTACATAGCGGAACAAGAAAATGTTCTCCAGGAACAAGGTGCTGCACACAACAGCAATTACACAACTCAGCTAGCTAGTGCAAAAACACGAATTACGATGAATACGAGCCAATATACAGGACAATAAACATTCAAGTAGATGGGAGGAAACAGTGCGGATGGCTCACTAGTGGTGTGAGCCGCAAGGTGCAAAAATATGTCTGCGGTTATGAATGTAAATAGTGCGTTTTCACCAATGTTTACATCAATTTTGTCCAATTTTTGGTATCAGAAAAGTGTAAGTCTACTTCTACTGAGCAAACATTCTGCAACTTTTTGTTGATATCAAATGTATTTGGTATGCCAGTCACTTCAAAACCAAAACTACATTTCCATAGATCTTTTTTGTGCTAGAACATTTAATTTAGCTTTAAAGATTAATGAATTATTACAAAAAAATGTAATGCAAATCTGCAAATATAATTTGCTCATTATACTTAGATGTTGGAGTATTGCTTAAGCATGTATAGCTAAAGATGCTTATTATTATGTTATATAGGGTTATATTAGGGTTGGCCATGCCCATCCAGGGGAGAACTAATTAATTGCTGGGCACACTCACTTACACACACACACACACACACACACACTATAAAGGGCAATTTAGAGCTTTTAATCTACTTTGAATCCATGTTTTTGGACAGTGTGAGAAACCGGAGAACCCCGAGGAAACCCACGCAGACACAGGGAGAACATGAAACTTCCACCCAGATTGGGATTCGAATCTGGATCCTCAGTGCCGAGAGGTGAATGTAAACACAACCTATAATAACTGTATAAATAATTTATTATTTTGAGATCCAGTCCCACAACACAGATTTACATAGTATGCAAACCTTATCTAGCATCATCCAACATGAAACATGGTCGACCCGAACAAAGACGTTTGACTTTTGCGTCATTCTACTGTCTCATAAATAAGGGCCATAAATAAGACAAAGGAAGAAACAACAGACCATGAAGCAAGTAGCGCAAAGTCTGAATAAGTAAATAAAACAGAGAAAAGCACCGTAATAAACAACGCATTACAAGTAGGTTCATTAAAGTTTGAACCACTTGTACTGACCTCCCACTATTTCGATGGCTTACATTAGATCCGTTCTCAGTACTGAGTCAGTACCTCTAACAGGCCTTTGTTACAAACCAACAAGGCAGGAAAAATTCAAACCGACAGATTCTTTGGAGTGCCGCACTGATTTTAAATGCTTCCACATGGCATCTGATTATCACTTCATTGCCAGAACCTCCTGTTTCTATTGAAAATAATACTTTAACAGCATTCGGTTTGCTTGGCAGATATACACATTTCACTGTAATGTCCAGTTTCCCCAACAAGAGAGGCGCAGAAGAAATTTTCATCCAGTGCTTTTTGGTAACACTTTCTAAATGTCTGGTATTCATAATACATTATAAATGCATTTATGTGCTTATTTATAGTGTTATAAAATTTGTCCTAAGCCTTTAGTGATGTCCGTAGATGTTCATAATCATGTTCATAAACTGTTATAAAAATGTGACATATGGCTTTATAGCAGAAAGTGACAATGCATTATAATATGAACTTCATTCATTCATTCATTTCATCTTCTGCTTAATCCACTACAGTATAAGGGTCCCAGGGGTCTTTGCTCTTTGGAAATTTAAAGGCTTACAACACTGTAAAGCTACTTTTGACAATGCACTATTGTAAAAAGTGCTATATAAATAAAGTACTTTTCAGTACATTTCAGGTGCTGGGCAGATACACCCAAGACAGGGCACACACTCACTCACACTCAAAAACACACTAGATGGGGCAATTTAGAGCATTTAATTAACTTTAAATCCATTTTGGACTGTGAGAGTAATCCAGAGAACATGGAAACTCCACCCAAATTGGGATTCGAACCTGGAATCACCAGCGCTGAGCGGCAAACATGCTAACCACTAAGCCACCATGTCACCCAAATATGAACGTATTTTAAATTTTTGATTCTTTGGATGTTTAGATAGCTTTATAAAGTATTCATAATGCTTTATAACATTTGTCATAAGCATTTGTTAATGTACATATATGTTTATAATTACTTTCATAAATGATAACAATTTGACACTAGGGCTTTATTACACAAAGTGACAATGCATTATAATTTCAACTTTTGATTCTTTGGATGTTTCAACATTCTTACTTTAAACAAGATGATTACACATTAAAGTATGTAAGAAGCATTTATATGCTTTTATAAGTCATTATGTACTACTATGTATGCAGTCTCTTAAATTCAGTCATTTTTAAGTCTCTTAAATTTAGTCTCTGTAAAAGAGGTAATTAATGACAACCGTTTATGCCTGTAACAAGAGCTTATAAGATTTTATAAACAGTTATGGGCACTTAAAGTAATTTTCAGCAAAAAAAAAAAAATTGTTAAACAAAGTGTTATAAGGCATTATCTCACTGGTCTTTATAATTTGATAAAGTTAAAATCTAAATATTCACTAATTCATTATCTTCCGCTTTATTCTATATTAGGGTGGCGGGGGGGAGAACGTTTCGGGCGCTGGGCAGATACACCCAGGACAGGGTACCAATCTATCGTTGGGCACACACTCACACACACGCACACAAACACACTCTACATGGGGCAATTTTGGAGAACTCAATTGATTTGATCCATGTTTTTGGACTATGGGAGGAAACCGGAGAAGCCAGAGGAAACCCACACGGACACGGGGAGAACATGGAAACTCCACTCAGATGGGGATTCGAACTGGGAATCCTTAGTGCTGAGAGGCGAATGTGCTAACCACTAAGCCACCATGCCGCTAAAATCTAAATATAATAAATAAAATATAATTTATAATGCATTATGTCACTTTCTGTTATAAAGCCTTATGGCATGTCCTTATAACACTAAGAGTGTGGCTATGTATATCTATGAACTTTAACAAAGGCTTATGACAAGCATTATAAAAGCTTTATGAATGCTTTATGAAGCTTGATAAATGTGTTAATAATGCATTATAAATACTGTTTTTGTTTTTTATTTGGTTATGTGTCTCTGAAGCATGGCTACTCGCTCAGCTTGCTCTGGTATGTAACAGCACTTTTGTTAAGTCTTACCTGAGTTACAGCTTCACAGATTTTTATTCTTTCATTATAGTGAAATTATTGCTTTTTGGATAATAATGGAGCTTATTATGGGCTTTGGACTGATTTGCTGCATTATTGACTTCCTAATGATTTCATCTCTGCAACCCATCACCTGCTTTATTTTCCATGCAGCACAATGATGTTCACTATTTATTATAGGATGCTATTATGGAGATGACTATAAAAGACTGACTGAGGAAGCTGAAAGGATAAAGATGTTAAATTGTATCCATCTTATGCCACTGTAGTCTCTCATGATGCTCTAAATCAGGGGTGTCCACACTTTTCTGAGATGCTCCCACAACCCTATTAGAGGATAAAGCGGAAGATAATGGATGGATAGATGGACGTTAGTATTGTCGAATCAGCATAGAAAAGACGGCTTCAGATTGCCATTTTCACAGCAATTGCAGCAAATAACATGGAGAAAACTTTTTTTTAGTACAACCAAACGACCAAACACAGTGGAAGTGCAATGGCTACCTGCAAATTAAGCAAAGGCATTTTGAGTTTGACATTGCAAAAAAATATTCATCCTCCTTATATTTTAATTCTTTTGGAGCGAAGTCATTCACTCGTCTTGTCAATCAAATAAAGTGCAAAAACACAAATAGAAACATAATTCGCGAGGCTCTGCTTCGGATTTAGGCACCTAGGCGTGGCCACAGCGAGAGAGACGGGGGGGGGGGGCCTCGCTTGCAGAGATCGCGATGCGGAATGAATCACATTGTGTGTTAAAATGCGTGCGTGTGTATAAGTACTTCCGATACTGTGCTGTAAAAAAAGCGCTGATGCGTAATTTTTTTTTTCTCAAACCTTCATCGCGATCGACGTATTGAGCACCCCTGCTCTAAATGATCAAAGGCATCCAATTACCTCATTCTGTGCTCTGTCCATCCCACTGTATATCATAAATTGTTATGTTCGTGCGTAAATGTCTAAGCATTTTGTTGGGCTGTTATGTGGCAAAATAGTGATGCTTTGGCTAAAATATAGTGATCACAATCTGCAGTGACACTGACTTGATGGCGTTTTAGTGAGTTTTGCGCTGATATTAGTGGATCATACCTTTGGAATATCATTTGAGTAACTGTTTGTAATTCACTAGATTAAAAACACATTTATTTACTTATGAATTTAATTAATTCCTTATAGATAAAGGTATAGATCTCAGGCTTGACTGTGTTCAGTTGGTGATCTGGGATCAGTCTGTGCTGGCACATCACTGTGGTGCTAAAATGATGATATTCCAGGGAATCCTTTCAACTGAGTCTGCAGTATCTGCACCTTTTAGTTCTGCTGCTCTATTCAGTTATGCTGGACTCTGCCAACGACTTAAATAATGTGCTTAATTAGCTCTTGTATTTTCTTTGAGGTGTCGTCAGCTCTTTATCATTTATTGCCTCTATGAATGAGAGTACATCAATATTAGAACATAATGACTTATAAAAGATTATAACTGATCCTTAAAGAATTTATGTATGGTCATCTCGAATAAGGTAGGCATGTCAGAAAATACAAAGAACCCAGAGTTTGTATTATAATGCATAATAAAAATATGTGTTATAGAGCCTTATGTTATATTGTTATAACACTTCATGACTGTGGTTACAAACATTTTTGTGCACTATAAAGGTTTATGATAAATTTTATAAAGTGTTAAAAATGCTTTACAAAATTTAGTTAACACTTTACCCAAATCTGATATTATTTATAATGCATTATAAGTTAATTTTTAAAGCTTTATAAAGTATTTATAAAGCGTTATAATACTTGTAATAAGAATTTAATATGTTAGTTATAACACTTGGCATAAGCAATGTCCATAGATGTACATAGCCACACATGCGCACACTGTTCTTATAACAAGTGTTTTAAGAACAGAAAGTGACATAATGCATTATAAATGATATTTTAACTGTTCATCAACTTATTATAGAGACCAGTGGCATAAAGCCTCATAACATTTGTGTTTTTTTTGCCTGAAAGTAAATATAAGTGTAAAACTGTTTATAAAAGCTTATAAGCTCTCTTTAAAGGCATTAAAGTGTTGTCATTAATTAGCTATTTGAAAGAGACTGCATATGTAGTAGTACATAATGACTTATAAAAGCTTATAAACAGACTTTAAGTAAAGTGTAATTATCTTGTTTAAAGTAAGAATGTAACATCCAAAGAATAAAAGGTTGAAATAAGTTCAAATTATAATGCATTATATCACTTTGTGGTATAAAGCCCTAATGTCAAATTGTTATAATTTATGACTGATTATGAACGTCTATGTACGAGCAAATGCTTATGACAAATGTTATAAAGCATTATGAATACTTTATAATAGAAAGTATGGTAATATTATAAGTATTAATATTAATAATATTATATTAAATGAGTTAAACAACAGAAACAGTGAGGGAAGGTAAATCCGCTGAAGCAATCTCCTATTTATCTGTCTTCATTCTGCTAAAACTGTTTTCAGTTCAATTTATTTGATGGCTTTCTACAGTCAATCATTAGATTCTTACAAAAAGGTCCCTCAAGGTTTCAAGGAAATGCATCTGTCCAAATCTCATCATGCAAAACTGGAGTACCTCAAGGCTCCGTGCTAGGTCTCTTCTTTTTTTCCCATATACATGACTTCAAAATCTTCAGGTCTTTAGGTTTTCAGATCATAATTATGTTACAAATATCTTTTGCTCCAGATGACGCCACAATTCTCAGATATCTGTCTGCCTCACTGACATATCTGTTTGGACCAGAGTTTCTGATTATTCCAGCAAAAGCCCAGATTCATCAAAACCTGGCCCTGAAAATCAACCACTCCAAAGCTTTCCTGGCCGGCTCTGTCCGTTATTTTGGATTTAGAAATGACAACCAAAACTAACTGAACATATCTCTACAGAGGCCCATTTCTCCAGAGTCATTCGTCATTCTTTAGGCATATCAGATCAGATCTGACTGAGCAATATACTCAGTCTGCTCTCCCTCATTATCTTTTGAACAGACTACTTTTGGAACATTGCTTACTAGTTAAACATCTTGTATGAAGAAGACTTCACAGCATATTAGATCTCTGAAGATTCTAGCAGTGGCCCGCACATGGTATAGTCCTCAATACTGGACTATCAAACATTCTCTGGATCTGCTCGTTTTACCTAAACTCTATTTTCCAAGATCAAAAAAATCAGGCACCTCACCAAATGGTCAGGACTGATGATACTGCATTCAGCTGGCTGCTTCCTAACTAACATAACTGCTAGAGTTCTTTTACTTGTAATATGCTTTTGGTGACTTATAACTAAATGTACCTAAAGTCTGTTTGTATTTGTGTGTTCCCTATACAAATCCACACCGATGCTTCAATTACCACAGCATTTGTGCAACCTCTCTGAATAATGCCCTCCTTGCCAGGTCCATTACTTGTGGTGGGTGGCCCCCTCTTGGCAGGTTAGCCATGGTACCATGTTCTTTCCATTTGGTGATTATGGATTTAATAGTGCTCTAGCAGCTCATCAAATATTTCTATATTTTTTCTAACCCAACCCTAACCTGGGTTGGGTCTAAATTAGGCAGATACACTCCGGGACAGGGCGCCAATCTATCACTGGGCACACTCATGGACACACACACACGCACAAAATGAATACACACACACACACACATATATACATATATATATATATATATATATATATATATATATATATATATATATATACATATGCATTTATATCTATACCCATGCAGACACTGTGTGAACATGGAAACTCCACCATATTGGATTTTAAATCTGGAGAGAGCGGAGAGGGCACTGTGTCAGCCCCATTTTTATATATTTTTTAATTTAATATTCATTCATTCATTTATTATCATCCACTTAATTCTCTACTAGGGTCATGAGGGGTTCCCAATGCCCATCCAGGGAGAATATTTCAGGCACTAGGCAGATACAACCAGGACAGTGTGCCAATCCATCTCTGGGCACACATCCACTCACTCACACAGACACACACACATTTAAAAATTTTTTTTACCTTCACATTTAATAAAAATCAAGGTGCTGAAATGTGTTCAGTGAAATTATAGAAACATACAAGTCCATGTTTGATAAATCTATTGTATGTCTGGATTTTGAAGTTAACAAAGCCTGAGAATGTTTTCAACCGTAAATCGTTACTTCTTTAATGGGAAAAACAACCATTTGGCCAAAAGTTCTTTATGGTCCTTTATTTCAAAATTATTTCCAGTTATTTTATGTGATCACCTTAAATATTATTCGTTGAGTGCCTTCATAAATTCACGTAGTAACTGCAAATTGCCAAAGTTTCGCACATGGGTTCATGTCCAGAAACCAAAAATGTAGGTGGACTCAAACTGATTAAAAACATTTGTTTTGCTGACAAAGTTTAAACAGCAGAAAAAGCTTTTTTTTTTTTTTTTTCAGAAATTATATAAGCCAAAAACATAAACCAAAGTCTGTTTCCAACTCTTTGTTTGTACCACATGTGCCGAGCTAAGAACCTTTTACCCCAGACGTTCTGCACCTGAGGGAGCATCCAGAGCTCAAAGGCCAGCATCTTCAGCCAGCTTCACCAAATCCTGACCCTTATCTCTAGACGACGGAGCACTAATGTTCAATTGTTTGGAGTTAAAGAAGAAGGATGACCTTTAAAAAGAGGGGGACATATGCGGTATTTCTTTTAGGTTTTGAATGGTCAGTGCCGGGGGAATGTGTGGCGGACTTCCAGGGCGCGTTCAAAACAAACCAACTGCAAAACAACATGCCTGATTCATTACATTGACAAGAGGGGAAATGCCACACAAGGGACGCAATGCTTATAAAGAAAAAAGAACAAAAAGAGACAAATATTACAGGAAATGTATTTGTTGAAAATACAAAGAAACGTCTTGGCTCCCTGCGTGTGACAAAAATGTAGTGTTGGGTTAACTTTTTTTTCTAAAAAAAAGAATGAAATCATTGAAGTGCTATACATAATTCTGACAAAAAGTGGGTATTGCTGCATGCCAGGAGAATGAGATACATGTGCCATGTGATTCATAAACAAAATAATAAACAGATTATAAGCAACTGCGGCGGCACGGTGGCTTAGTGGTTAGCACGTTCGCCTCTCAGCACTAGGGATTCCCGGTTCGAATCCCCATCTGGGTGGAGTTTCCATGTTCTTCCCGTGTCTGCGTGGGTTTCCTCCGGGTTCTCCGGTTTCCTCCCACATTCCAAAAACATGGAACAAGTTAATTGAATTCTCAAAATTGCCCTCTATAGAGTGTGTCTGTGTGAATGAGTGTGCCCAGCGATGGATTGGCGCCCTGTCCTGGGTCTATCTGCCCAGCGCCCGAGACGTTCTCCCCTGGATGGGCATGGGGAACCCCACCGCGACCCTAATAGAGGATAAGCGGGAGATATTGAATGAATGATAAGCAACTGCATGATGCTGTTTTCTTCATTATATGAAATTTAAGCTGAACCTGTCCTTTGTTCTGGTCATTTAAACCTCAGATACGTTCGCTCAAGAAATCAGCATTTTTTTCCCAGCTTTGCAATACCTTCCGCTTTCGTCTATCCCTGTCCCTTAAATCTGCCGAGATCCTGGATCATGCCCTTATTACTTCAAAAATTAATTACTGTAATTCCCTTCTTAATAGGCTTCCTACAACCATCTCTTACAGATGGTTCCAAATGCTGTTATAATTTTATAATGCGAACCAGGGTCGGCAGGCAGATACACCTAAGACAAGGTGCCAATCATTTGCTGGGCACATTCTTGCTCACACACTATACATACAGGTTAGGGTCAGAGTTTAGGTGGGGGTTTCTCATGCCCATCTGGGGGAGAACATTTTTGGTGCTGGGTAGATACACCCAGGACAGGGCGCCAATCTATCACTTAGCACACACTCACACACACTCTATATGGGGGTACTATTTGGAGAATTCAATTAACTTGATCCATGTTTTTTTTTAAATTATTTCCGAATGTGGGAGGAGACCAGAGAACCCAGAGGAAACCCATGCGGACACGGGGGGGGAACATGGGAACTCCAACCACATTGGGATTCGAACCGGGAATCCCTAGCACTGAGAGGCGAATGCGCTAACCACTAAACCACCGTGCCACCCGGTGCAGTTTAGATTTTGAGATTTTTAATTTGTTCATTTATTATATTCCACTTAATTCTAGACTATGTTTTCAGGGGGAGGGGAGTTTCCCATGACTATTCAAGGGAGAACGTTTCAGGTGCTGGGCAAATACACCCAGGGCATGGTGCCAATCTGTTGCTGGACACGCTCATTCACACACACACTCACACTATATGGAGAAATTTAAAGCAGCAAATTCACCTTGATTTCATTTTGTACTTGAATTCCTTAAAAACATTCCAAACACAGAGGCGAACATGCTAACCACTATGCCACCTTGCCCCACACTGGAAGTCTTGACCATAATAGAAATGAAGGGAGGGATCTCACAAAGTAGGTGGATAAACAGATGGACTACAGTTTGCAATAGTAAAACCACTAAGTGCATCTATAAAACTAATAAAATGGACAAGAGGTGTTAAAACAGTGTGTTCCTTAATAAAATGACCAGTGAGTGTCTAATGGGAAAAGTGCTTACACCATTAAGATTTAATGAGGGTTTAAAAAGTAAAAACAAAAAAAGAAGAAATTGGGAATGTAATAACAGCTATAGTGTAAAAAATTGTGGTAATCCAAAAGATTCTACACAAGGGATAAATGCCATTTGGATACATTTGTGCATTGGATTTATAAACAACAATAAACAGATACGGTTATTATGTGAAATTTAAGCTGAATTTGTCCATAAGAATGTGAAGCTGTGATGCAAAGAAGGAGTTGCCCCATTACAACAGCACTTGAACTTGTCATAACTTTGTCTAGAGAAGAGAGACCTGGCAGCACAATGAATGTCTTAAGTAGGGGATTGTCAGTGTTGAAATGTCTAAAGCGCACTTCATTTTCAAGGATGCGACTGTTCCTAAATCTTTCAACAAAAAGTCCCAATAGATCCAATTCAGTTTTATATATTTGTATAGGACTTTTATAATACAGAATTCTCAAGAAGCGGCTTTACAGATATTTAAGGCATTAACATGTAAGACCAAAACGAGACATAGATAATACACAGGAGTCCAAAATCAACAGACCAGGAGTACATTCAGGTTCAACAACAATCTAAATACAACAAGAGGCAGATAAAGGGAAATAAAAAGATAATATGACAGACATCAATCAATCAGGAGCCTGAGCAAATAAAGGTTTTATCTAGTATTATAAAGCATTATAAAGCATTATAAAGCCTGAATTGTATCTAAAAGACTATTTGAAAGCTGAGGAGCCTTGGAAGAGTTTGTTTCTCTCCAGCAATGAACCTTTTGTTCTGTAAACAAAAAGGCAATTTGTAAGTTTACTATAGCACTTTGGACCATGTAATACTATATGCATTATTGAAAGGTTCGGCAACACGTTTAATGAATCCTGTATTCACAATGCATTATAAACACTTAAATAAAGCTTTTTAAAGTATGTATAGTACTTTATACCACTTTTCTTAAGCGATCGTTATGTACATGGACCACAGTCATGAAGTTTTTTTAGAATATGCCTTTAGGCTTTATAACACAAAGTGATGATGAATGCTGAAATATATATTTCAACTGCTAATTAATTTCATTCATTCATTCATTAAATTCATTCATTTATTCTCATTCACTTAGTCCTACTAGTTGTCGCAGGCACCCTTTTTGGGTGCTGGGCAGATACACCCAGGACAGGACGCCAATCTATCACTGGGAACACTGACTCACACAGACACACACAACATATGTGGCAATTTAAAGTATTCAATTTACATTGATTCCATGTTTTTGGACCGTGGGAGGAAATAAAAAGAAGTGAGACATGGACCTGAATGTACTGAATGATGAGATTATCAGTGCATGATTTTGTTTTTGAAAATCACAACAGAATGAACACCCTCTCCATTAACACTGCCAGAGCACTGCGGAAATGACAATTACTAGACATCGTAATTGTTCACATCGAGAAAGAAGACAATAATAATCTACGAGACATCCATCACAAGACAAATATGTGCATTTAAATGGGGTACAAAATAAAAACAGCTATTCAAAGACAATTTGTATTGGACAATGAAGAGTCCGACGGTCAGTGGGGACCAATCAATGTTTTACAACCATTTTCACATTCCTGTAATATCTACAGAAATGACAACAGAAATGACGATTCTCTGTGTTTCTTGCATAGGATCCAAAGTAAAGATGTGCATAGCATCTGTGGACGGTCAACAATCCTGACAGTTGAGCTGAAGTGCCTGTTACAATATCAATATTTCCAGGTCGTTGTGGCTAAATTTCTGGGGGTTAGATTTTTTGATACTGAGCTCCACACAGACTGTTCACACCTGGATTTCCTCACTTGTGAATGCACTAGATTTTGGAGTGGCTGCTGCTGAGTGTGTGAGATTGTCATCAGGCTGCAGCCATTTCCTCCCAGCACTCCCACACTTTCCTTCTGAAATTACACACACATACAGCTGATCGTCCCTCTGGACACTTGGCAATATTCTCAGTGGCTAAGGTAAAAACGACCTTACATCATCACACTAATAAGTAGCCTATTTGGCCCAATGACCACCAAGAACACATTCACAACAGAACACATTTCCAACTGCCATATATAGAGCTGGGAAGAGCAACATAAATCCCCAGTAGTCCTGATTAAGGTATCATTACACACTATCAATTTAATAATTTAGATATTTTAACTAAAATTAAAGAAAAAGCAGCTTAAAAAAAATTCGGAAAGATTCCTGTTTCGGAACCCAATCTGGGTGGAGTTTCCATGTTCTCCCCGTGGGTTTCCTCCGGGTTCTCCAGTTTCCTCCCACATTCCAACAAAATGGATCAAGGTCAATTGAATTCTCCAAATTGCCCCATATATAGTGTGTTTCGTGTGTGTCTGTGTGAGTGAGTGTGCCCAGTGATAAATTGGCATCCAGCCCTGGGTGTATCTGCCCAGCACCAGAAACGTTCTCCCCTGGATTGGCATTGGGAATAACCCGCGACCCTAGAAGAGGACAAAGTGGAAAAGATATATGTAAGGTCCAAATGGATGGATAGATGTAAGGTCAGTACAGTCAGGTAAGAGGTGGCATGGTGGTGTAGTGGTTTGCACGCCCACCTCTTAGGGCTGTGGATTTCATCCATCCAGGAGAGAACGTATCAGGCGCTGGGCAGATACACCCAGGACAGGGCGCCAATCTATTGCTGGGCACACACTCACTCACACAGACATGCACACAAACACACTCTATATGGGGCAATTTGGAGAACTCAATTGACTTGATCCATGTTTTTGGACTGTGGAAGGAAACCGGAGAACCCGAAGGAAACCCATGTGGACACGGGGAGAACATGGAAACTCCACCCAGATGGGGATTTGAAATGGGAATCCCTAGCGCTGAGATGCGAACGTGCTAACCACTAAGCCACCGTGCCGCCCACTTTGGATAAATGTTTCTGCTAAATGACCAAATGCAATAAAAATTTAAATAACCTGTTGCCTTTATACTCGTCTTGCACGTGCCCGTGAGTGGCAAGCCTTAACAGCGATTTCCATCCCAAGCAAACTGCATTTTGGGAAATGCATCTCCATCTGTTCAGTTTTCCATTTTCTGTGAATTTTGATGCCATGTGAAGTTCACAGAATCATCACACATACCCACATTAAACATGTTAGTTTGGTTCACTTATCTGGACCACACTCCTTGCTGTATGGTGATAACGGTGGGGACAGCTGTACGAAATCAAGCGGTGCAGTCAAACCTCCTTTTTCTCTGATGCGGTCTTATTATTTTTTTATATACCTTATGCAGTTGTGTCACAACGCCACGTTTAAAATAAGCTCAAACTTTTATTGCTCTCTATTTCGGTTTGTTTGTCAACTATTTCTTAACACATCATCACTATAGCAACCACTGTGAGTAAGACAGAACCCGACTGGTTCCAGTCGCTTGCAATTGACTATATAATGTGGGCAGTTAGTCACAAGCATCAGATTTAATGGCATATGCACATTAGTTGGATTTGGCTTGACAACATGTTGAAGTCTTAGGTATTTTAATTCTGTGAAATTAAATTTTAAAAATTTCGGTAGAGCTTGAGTGATATTACCAAAAACGGAGGTTTTGTTTATTAACAAGAATATCATGTTATGCACATTAATAAAACCTTGCCAGTCAAAAGTTTGGACACACCCCCATCTTGCTATATTAACTATTTTCTCCTCTATCATATAGATGGACTTTGTAGTTTTACAATTACAGACTGTAGTCCATCCATGTTCTTTTTTTTTTTTAAGTCTCCTTTTGGTTCTCTGTTCTCTATTGGTCAGGATCATCACAGAACAGGTATCATTTGGGTGGTGGCTTGTTTATTGTTAGTTCTGCAGGGACACTGATGTGGTAAGGTTTTAGTGCAGCAGTGCTGCTGTGGTTTCATTTAAACACCTCAGCGACACTGCTGGGATAGGAATAATGCACCAACCAAATAATACCTGCTCTGTGGTGCTACTATTGGGATCCTGACCATTAGAGAACAGATTAAAGGGGACATACACAGTATGCACACAAACCGATGGACTACAGTCTGGAATTGTAGAACTACAAAGTCCATCTTTTAAGCAGAGCAAAAAGGCAGTGTCTCCAAATGTTTGACTGATACAGTAAGTCTCCAGCTTGTAAGTGTAGCTTTTAAAGCGGTATAGCACCGCTGTGTCGTAAAAGCATTTCACTGTGTATAACTATGCATGTGAAGAATAAACTTAACTTGACTAAAATTAAGTTCAGTATCACTTTTAGTCTAACCTAACTGGATTTCTTTATATTAAATTAATTACCCATGTCTACCAAAAGCACTAATAAAGAGCAGCTAGCAACCAAACAAATCCATATATTTTATTGTAAATAAATAAATATTATACATAATAACTTACACAGTGGACCCCTATTTAAAGATTATGCTAATATTATTCATTCATTCATTCATTCATTATCTCCCGCTTATCCTCTATTAGGGTCGCGGTGGGGTTCCCCATGCCCATTCAGGGGAGAACGTCCCGGGCGCCGGGCAGACAGACCCAGGACAGGGCGCCAATCCATCGCCGGGCTGCTAATATTATGGAAAAGAAAAAGAAAGAGAAAATAATCACAGACTCTTCCCATCCTAAACACAACACCCTCCAATACCTTCCCTCTGGAAGATGCTACCGAGCGAAAAATCCAACCAGGCACATCAACAGTTTCTTTGTATATATATATATATATATATATATATATATATATATATATATATATATATATATATATATATATATATAGTGTATATTTTAACGAACCATTTTAGTTACTGTAAATCCTTTGTCTGGAATATTCCTTCTCTGACAATTCATGAACATCCCTAGTATTCGGAAATTCGTTTCAGGTGCTTCAGAAGCTTAAAACAGGCTCCAGGCCTCAGAGGCCCAGTAAGAAGCACATTTACAGTGCTTTAACTGAAGAATTCTGAAGTCTTCCTGAATCCAGCACCCTGTGAAAGAAGCCCAGAGATTAACAGAGTTCCTTCAGCCACACAGATGGCTTTCCCATTCGAGCCTTTTCTTTTCTTTCTCTCTCTCTCCCTCTCTCTCTCTCTATTCCAAGACACCCTCCAACCCCAAAGCCCTGAGTCTGATCCAGCTCTGCTTATTTCATCTCTTCGGCAGCCCATCACTCCGGAACCCCTTCCATTGTCACAGCAACGATGTACACACTCCGAAATGGAAGTGACGCCGGCATGGGTCACCTCCCATTGGCTGGAGCTGCACAGATGCAGTGTGGGACTTTGGGAGAGAGCTAATGTTAACCACAGCTGGCCAGGCTGGATAACCCGTTTCCTTCTCCGAACGTGTCAGCGAAACCCGGGCCGAAAACAGGAAAGCACTTCCCAGTGCTCTCTCAGGACTTCATATCCGTGTGATCCTGAGATACTCGGCCGAAAACAAGCAAACGAGGGCTTGTAAACATAAACACATCTCTCCCAGGCAACAGATTAGAAACAGTTATCAAAGTCTCACACACCTTCACACTGTCTTCCATGGGAGTAAAAGGTTTGCTCTTAAACCAGCTGGCACTTGCGAGGTTTTGGCGCCGTTTTTCAGGACGAGGAGGTGTAGAGAGACGCAGACTTAAGAAGCTGTTATGCTGCTGGCTCAGTTCATACAGACAATTATCAAACAATAAACTGCTCTTGCTAAGTACTGGCAACTTGACAACCAGTGATAATGGCTTTTTTGATTATGTGACCCAAGATATTACATCATAGTGAAAAATCATAGATCTTATTAGAAGACTTAAGTATTTTTTTGTGTAACTTAATGTCATTAAAACAAACAAAAAAAAATTATTATAAAGGTGGAGAAGCGATTAGTTTGTCCGAGCAACCATTACGTAACCATTCTATTCGCATTACCTAAGGCACTTATCCTAATTAGAGTCGCAAGGGGGGCTAAATCCTTTTAGTTTACTTACAGCAAAAGGTGTGGAAACACCCAGATAGAATAGTTTTAGTTAAATAAAGCTGACTTATAAATTTTTTTTTTTCCATTCATTGATTAATTTATTACCTTTCGCTTTATCCTCTAGTAGGCTGGGTTTCCCATTCCCATTCAAAGGAGAAAGTTTCGGGCGTTGGGCAGATACACACAGGACAGGGTGCCAATCCATCACTGGGTACACACTCACTCATTCACAAAGACACACAAATAAGGGGCAATTTAGAGCATTAAATTCAACCTTGAATTCATGATTTTGAAACCCATGGGAATATGGGGAAAACATGGAAACGCTACACAGAACTCAACACAGATTGAGATTTGAATAAGGAATACCCAATTGCTTAGAGGCAAACTTGTTAACCACCAAGTCACTGGGTCACCAAATCTTTTATTTAATAATGTATATTTTAATTGGGACTTAAGATGGACCTTTATTTGTCCCATAATGGGGAAATTCACTTGCATTCACATTATTTTTACATAAAATCTTTACCTCAGCTCTACCTTAGTCTCTCTCTCTCTCTATACACAAACATGTCTCCTAATTTTGCACATCAGTGCTATGCCAATAGCTAAGCTAATCTAAGCTCCCTCTCTGAATTGTACTATTCTAAATGTTCATTTTAATTATTATATTGTTTGCCCATTGTATTGTATAAATGTTAAATGTAAAAAAATATATAAGGTAAGAGACAAATGTAACTTCTATTCTACTATATGGCCAAGATCTATAATGAATGGATAATAAAAAAAAAATCCCCATAATGCATTGTTAATACTTTATAGAGGTTTATGAATGCACCTATAATGCATTATGAAATCTGATTCACATATAATGTTACCGATTTGTTCTACATGCGTCATGTCTGAAACTCAGACTTATTTATTTGGTTTTGCTTTCAATTATTTGCTCTTAGAGCTGATTATTTGCTATTAGATACATCTGTATCTAATTATTTATCTTTGTGGCAGCATATTGATATGGATTTACTTTGTGTTATGAAGCCTCATTGCACATTCTTATAACACTTCATAAGATAACCATGTCCATTGTGGTTCTTAACGTCAATATACATCAATAACAGAGATTTGACACTTTATAAAGCTTAATGAATATGAATAATACATTATGAATACTGTATTGAACTTTACAAATTTACATATAAAACATTATGAATATGAAAAAAAATGAAAGCATTCATAATGTTTCATAACATGTGTCAAGCCACTTTGATGTTTATAACCATGCTCATTGTAGTTATGATCAATGTATATTAAAAGAGGCTTGACACGTTATGAAGCATTATGAAAAGTTTTAAAATCTAAATGAATGTGTTAATAATGCATTATGAATACTTTATGAATGCACCTATAATGCACTATAAATACTTGAGAAATAGATGGTGTTACCAACTTGTTCTATATCTGGCATGTCTGAAATTCATCAATGAATAAACAAACACCAATAACAGAGGCTTGAGACATGTTATACAGCATTATGAATACTTTATAATGCTTAGGAATGTGTTAATAACGCATTATAAATGCCAGAATTTCACAAAAAATGTTGCCAGTTTTTCAACCGTTACATTTTAAGAGGTTAAATTTGACTCCTGTGTATTTTAATTGAATTAACATTTAATCACATTAAAAATCTAAATGGTGTGGGCAGAGTCCGCCTTGCCCTCACTCTATCCAGGATACTTATTACAGCATGCTTCCAGTTAAATGATCTGGAACCATATAAACAGATGACTCATTCACGAAAACTCCCTTTAACTCTCAACTGAGCAGTATTGGTTCTCACGGTGTCTCCGCGGCCCATGCAAACCTGACTTCAGACAAAACCACCTGCTACAAACCCCTCCTGCTGTAAATGTAATAAAATCACATGACAGAATCTGGCTAAAGAGCCGATCGACCGTTTTGTCGTCTCCTTTGTTATGGTCACCCTCGTGACGCTGTCCTGCCGTGACCCGGCCTGTGTTTGACATCAAGTCATTTGTGCAGAGCAAACGGATAGGAATCAGACGTGAAAAGTATTTGGCCATTACCGACATCCGAATGAGCCCCTATTCCACTGAGGGCCCGAATAGCTCGGCTCTGAGCTACTGCAGACGCAGAAACTCCGAGCGAACTGAGCTGTGTTTTTGGAACTTGCACCTGTTGAGTTCATCATTGTGATGTGCAGTCAAACAACATTCATTCACTCGGTAAACATCTGGATGTACAGGGAGTGCAAAAAGGCACGGAACGGTATCATTTCATTTCCTTTACACATCTTACATAAATGTGACATTTGTAAGTGTCCGAGTGTTCTCCAGAGCCAGTTTCCGCAAATTCATCAGACTTAATTACAAGGCCTGCGCACACTCTGTCTGAGTATCTTAAAGCATTTTAAGACTTTTTTTAACAGCCGTAAGCCCACTTTCCTGTACTTGCAATCCCCTAAAACCGAATACATAGCTTTTAACTGGCTGATTCTAAAACACACTGATGAAAAGGACTTGCATGGCCCTTCTGCAGATTCACTTTTTTATATAATATTTATATTATTTATATAAGGCGGCACGGTGGTTTAGTGGTTCGTACGTTCGCCTCTTAGCGCTAGGGATTCCCGGTTTGAATCCCCATCTGGGTGGAGTTTCCATGTTCTCCCCGTGTCTGCGTGGGTTTCCTCCGGGTTCTCCGGTTTCCTCCCACAGTCCAAAAACACGTATGAAGTCAATTGAATTCTCAAAATTGCCCCATATAGTGTGTGTGTGTGTGTGAGTAAGTGTGTGCTCAGCGATGGATTGGCGCCCTGTCCTGGGTGTATCTGCCCAGCGCCCGAGACGTTCTCCCCTGGATGGGCATGGGGAATCCCACCACGACCCTAATAGAGGATAAAGCGGGAGATAATGAATAAATGAATTATTTATATAATATAATGGTTTATATGAATAAGTTAACAGTACAGAATTATTATAACTGCATTCGCAAGATATAACATTTGGCATAAGCCAAATAGTCATTAAGTGTTTTATAACATTGCTTAAAAATTTTTACATAAATGCCATTCAAGAGATCCCTAGTTTAAATAGAGTAGAGTGGACAATATAATCTGATGATTGATGAAAGCAATAATCCTACTTTTATGTATTTGCAAACCCCTAAAGTCTAATGCATAGACTTTTCAACTGGTTGATTTGGAAACACTCTGATGACCCTCCTGAAGATTCAGATTTTTCTCACACAAATACCATACCATATGGAATGCTAGCTCAGTGGTTAGGGTGTTGGGCTTTCAATCTATTGGCTGTGGGTTCAAATCCCAATCCCAGTGAAGTTACCAATGTGGCTCCTTGAACAAGATCCTTAACCCTCATTGCTCCAGGGATGCTGTACCAACCCTGTACACTGACCCCATCTATTAATTTGGGATACTTTTAAGTCATTTTGGACAAAAGCTTCTGTTAAATGACCAAATTTAACTATTTAATAGGTGACAAGTCAGCTTCATGAAAATCCAAAGAGCTAACGAACCATTACAAAGAAGCCTAGAAAAATGGCCCAATTTCAATAAGTCTCATGATTGGATCTGGACAGAAATTGGCCACATAAAAATGCATTCGAACCAGATTTGAATTTAACAGCTTAAACCACTTTAGAAGCTGGCAAAAGATGCATTTCAGCCACATGTAAAAGATTTGTTAAAGCATCCTTCTCTCCAAGCCGCATCTGACATCTAAAACCACACCCATTTCACTATAGTAACCCACGTGGTCTGGAATTACTAGGGTTTGTATATTGGAGGAGATGAAACGCACCGCAAAATCACAACATTTGTGTAAATAAGATGCAGATACAGGATGTATGAACCAACCCCAGTACAAATAGTGTCAAAGACTAATGAACATGCAAATTCTTCATAATATTTTTTGAAACTTTGAAAAAGGGCGAAATTTAGTTTTAAACATGATACCAAATTGAATAATTGTGTTTTATCAACTACAAAATTTATACCCATCCCTTATCCGGATCCAAGTTGTGGGGACAGCAACCTAAGCAAAGAGATATCACCATGTACCATGCAACAAAATGATCGACTCAAATTATTATTATAATAATTATTTCTTTATTTTTTAGATATTGATTTTTAGTAACACTTTCTATAAATTCTAGTATTCACAATGCATAAGTGCATTTCTAAAGGTATTTATAATGCTTATTACATTTATCACAAGACTTAGACGTTCATAATCATAGTCATAAATCCTAACAATTTACCTTAAGGCTTGATAAGACAAAGCATTATAATAATGCATTATAATTTGAACTTATTTCATATTAAAACTTTAAATTCCCTTCTGACTGAGTGCTGTGTGGATACTGCCCTTTTTTCTGATTTCACATAATTTTTACATTACAAACTCTACCTCAGTTTATATACAGACCCTTTCCAAAACATTTGAATATCAGGGAAACTTTATTAATTTTCCATTATTCCATTTAAAAGAAAACTTATGGATTATAGATTCAGGGCCCACAATTTAAACGATTTCAAGTATTTGTTTATTTTTGCATAATTTGGGCCTTCAGCTCATGAAACCCACAAAAAGAGGAATTAAAAAAAATTGAATACTATGGAGAAGTCAGCTCAAATGTTGCAGGGCATGAATGTTTTAAACAAAGCCAACTTGCTGGAGCTAAACCCCATTGAGAATCTATTCTCAAGAGGAAAATACCCCATAGATTCTCAATGGGGATTAGATGGCGAGTTGGCTAGCCAGTCAAGCACTGTGATGGCATGGGCATCAAACCAGATTTTGGGGTTTCTGGTAGCATGGGAAGGTGCCAGGTCCTGCTGGAAGCTAAAATCTGCATCTCCATATAGATCCTCAGCAGAAGGAATAATGTAGTCCTCTAAAACATTCTGGTATTCTGCAGTGAGCTTGGATTTAAGAAAGCTAAATGTGCAGAGCACTGGGGCTTCAGGACAGGATTAGGAAACACTGATTTAAATATATGTGTGCTTGAACAAAGCTTCACTGCATGTAATGCACATTAGGGGATTTCCAAAGTCAGCACTAAATTAAGTAAAAGATGTGAATCCGTCTAACATGTCAATGAAAACTCAACTGAGAGACAGATTTTCATTATTTCCATTGCTGAACTCAGCTTGAAAGACTATACCTTAGAGACTCTGCATATACGTTATTGATCAATAAAACAGAAAAAAAACTTGGTGTGAGGTTGAAATGAATGTGAGGTCAAAAACGCCAGACTACGTTCCAATGGATATGCCAAATGGCGGAGCAGGCCCTCTGAGTCTCACTCACATGCGTCATTCCGTTGTTGTTGTTACATTTGTGGTTGACTTTCAGATGGATTCGAACATGTTAATTAGAAAACCATGACCGCTGAGTGCTAGGTGGAACGATATTTCTCCCACCGTGTCATGTGCGTGTGTATCCATGTGCGGATGAGGAGTGCATTTAAGGCTGTTGTTGGAGACAGCTCAATCATATTTCGCACTGGGTTTTGTCTTGTGCTGCCGCTTTAGTGTACCAGATTTTGAGCAACGGTCTGTGAAGCTAGCAGCTGGTTGATGACTTCATCATCATATCCTAGGATGCCCTTCAGAACTTCAACTGTGTGCTGTCCAATAACAGGGGGTGCCATTGGTTGATCAAATTCAAAACTGTTGAACCTGACCGCAGGACCTGCAGAGACAATTAAAACAGTGAAAATAGTGTGTAGAGCGAGTTATTACCACGGTATCACTTTCTATGAATCTGGTATTCATAACGCATTATAAGTGCATTTCTAAAGCTTTATAAAATTTGCCATAAGCCTTTGTTAATGTACATAGATGTTCTTAATAGTCATGAATTGTTATAACAGTTTGATATAAGGCTTTATAAAACAGTGACAATGCATTATAATATGAAATAATATTACAATATGATTCTTTGGATGTTTTGACATAAAACAAGATGATTCCACTTTACTTAAAGTCAGTAAAGAGCAGATATAAGCTTTTATAAGTCATTATGTACTACTATGTATGCAGTCTCTTTCAAAGAGGTAATTAATGACAACACTTTACTTTATGCCTGTAAAGAGAGCTTATAAGCTTTTATAAATAGTTATGAGTGCTTAAGTCATTTTCAGGAAAAGCATTTATGAAATGAAAATGTTATAAGGCTTTATGATCGCTATAATAAGTAGATGAACAGTTAAAATATATAATTTATTATGCATTATGTCACTTTGTGTTATACAGCATTTTGGCATGTTCTTATAACATTTGAGTGTGGCTAGGTACATCTATGCACATTAACATAGGCTTAAGTATTACAATTAAAGAGCAAGTCGAAGCGACAGTGGCAAAAAAAATAATAATAATAAACAAAAAAATTCTTGTTATGTGCTTATTTTAAGGAAGAAACCTTGGGAGGAGCAGATAAGCAAATCATGTTGAATGATTGTGGTTCAGCACATTTGTAAAATAAAGGGGCGAGTAGGCTTATAGTAAAGAATTTCCCACCTAGTACTATGGCTGAAGTGCCCTTGGACATGGGGCACCTACCACAATTGCTCCCCTGGCTCCGTACAGAGTCGCCCACCGCCCCGGGCTTGTGTACTCACTTCACGCAGTGTGTGTAGTATGTGTGTGTTTCACTGCACGGATGAGTTCAAAGTGAAGGACCAATTCCTCTGTGTGTAAGTACTGTAGACAAAATAGATCACGTTACTCACTTTTAAGTCCCTTTAGATAAAAGCATCAATCCCATGATGGACGATGTTAATGTAGGCGTATTTTTTTTGTCATGCCGATAAGACACCTTGACTTAAACCGAACTGAATCAAGGGAAGAGTTGCTGTCACACTGTGCTGGTTTTTTATAGACATTGTGTCAGGAGCACTGAAAATGCACTCCAATTGGACTTTTTTTCATTTTTATTGCCATTTCATCCGATTGTAAATTTAAGTCTAGTGCTGTGTGTGTGTTTTGGGTTTCTCAGTGTTTTTGTGATAAAACCTTTCACATCACGTGTACAGTAGCTCATTTTAAATTCAGGAATGCAACAGTAAACGCACAGCAGACAAATATTTTACTGTCATAACACAAAATCGCAGGAACACAGTTGCTCTTGTCAAAATTTTCAAAGCAACAATATGGACATTGTACTGAATTATAGTTACAATTTTATATGCGATCATTTAGAGACCCCAACTTCAATGATATTTAATTGACTGGGTCATGTTAACTTTAGAACTTATGAGCTTTTGTACAACAAAAACTGCCAAGAACAGCCTCTTTAATAGTATGTGGAGTGCATTAGTACCCACAGCATTGGTGGGTACTGGTTTCTGGGGAAATATATGATGCCAACATGATATCATTTTGACAGAAATGTCACATGTATTTGGGCAAGTCAATGCCAGGTTGAATCCTTCAAGAGTGCACTTTTTACGATAGTACATTGTCACAAAGCAGCTTTACAGTGTTATAAGCCTTTAAACCTCCAAAGAGCAAGCAGAAGCGACAGTGGCAAGAAAAAAAAAACTCTGTTGTGTTGTTATTTTAAGGAAGAAACTTTGGGACGACCAAGACTCATTGAGGGACTCATCCTCCTTTAGCGGCCGGGCAGAATCAACAGTGTAGGATACTAATGTACAGATTGAGTGATCAAGTGTCCGTATTTAACAAATGGAAAACTATACCCCTTGAGGGCATCCTGCAGGACTGCCAGTCCAATAAAAATCCAGGTTCCATCCAGTAATCGTCGTGAACACAGTGCTTTGGCAGAGCCATGGATGAGCTGAAGAGTGTGAGTGTGTGTTTGGTCTGCCTATAGCTCAGATGTAACCTATTGAAAATGTATGGCACATAATGAAGAGAAGAAACAGACAATAATGACTATGTTGACAGTGGAGAAGCTCAATTTTTGAATACAGCTGGAATGGGAAATCCAGACTTTCATTGGAAGCTATAGAAAGCCTTGTTATTTCTGCATAAGGAGGCTCTATTAAACATTGAAGTAATTTTGCACCGGCCTAATTTTGTTTAAATAATTATTGCATACTTTCTGTAAATCCTATAAACTAAATTTTACTTCTGAAATATTATTGTGTGTCTGCTATATGATATAATTAACTGAAACTGCTGATATGAACAGCCAATGATTTATAACGTAAAATCGTTATCGGGGTGCCCAAACTTTTGCATACCACTGTAAAAGATTTTTGCTTAACGTTAAAACAAGACATTAGATCCCATTGCATTCAAATTTTCCAAAAAAAAAAAAAAGTTAAGAAACAGAACGGACGTCAGTAAGGAAACAAAATATGACTCACTTCCTCAAATTCATGTTATTGAAATCATTAAGCGAAATTAGCATACATTCAATTGCTTTTTTCTTTCTAAGGCCTCATTAATTTTAATGAAACTAATTACAAATCCTTTTCCACATTCCTTATAAAATATCCGGGGCAGATGCTTGTTCAATGAACAAACCAAGAGTGCAAGGCCTACATTCATAAATCATTTCTACCCCAACCACTAACCCCCCCCCACCCCCCCAACACACACACAGTTTTAATGAGCACAGTTTCTTCCTTATTGTCTTGACTGTGCCCTCCCCAAACATCTCGAGTTCAAACTGCTCCTTATTGGCTTTAAAGAAAACATACACTCACTGTGCACAAAACATGTTGCTTAGAGGCATTGTTTGGTGAGTTTGGTGTGGAGGAAGTTGATGACCCACAGACTGCCCTGATTTGAACTCTATCAAGTATCTTAGGACAAAAATATCTTAAAATCAATGTTCTAATTCAATTCTAAAATCTTTTAAATCAAACTTATATCAAAACATGTTTTATAGCAAGTTTTCGGTGTTATAAGACCGGTGGTGTTGGCTTTTAAGGAGAAAACCTTGTGAGGACCGAGGCTCAGTGGGCGACTTATCCTCCTTGTGAGGCCGTGTAGCATTAATAGTGCAGGACACCTAGTACATTGTGGTTATCAAGTGTCTTAAAGATTGAAGCATATGTTACAGTTTTCCGCCTCTCAGCACTGGAGATCTAGGTTTGCATCCCGATCTGGGTGGAGTTTCCATGTTCTCCCCGCGTCCGAATGAGTTTTCTTCTGGTTTTTTTCCACAGTCTAAAAACATGGATTGAAGCTAAATTGGCTCACCTAACCTAAATGGCCCCTTGTATTGTGTCTGTGTGAGTAAATGTTCATCCAGGAATTAATTGGCACCTTTTCAGGATAATGGGATTAAATGAAAGGGAATATATATATGTATATACACATACATACATACATACATACATACATACATATACTGTATACAGTACGTAAAGTACCACTTTATATACAATACATATATATAAAAAACTACTTTTGCACAGTTGCATTCAGGTCATTTACCGCAAGGCCTGTTAATCCACAGCCTAAAATTGTAATGTCATTATACCTGAGGATTTAAATCAGATCTTAAATAAAATTTACCTTATATCCATGATCCTATTTTAGACTAAACAAATCCTTCTGGAAGGCAGGTGGGATAAGTATTATAGTACAAGTAAGTATTCTTACACAGGGGAGACCATAGTTTCATTGGTAGCTTTAAATAAATCGACACTTAAATGCCACCAAATCATGAAAAATGAACGGCACTAAATCATGGATAGCATATATTTCATGACAGCCGTGCATTTTAAAGTAGGTTATATAAGATTTTTGATAATATTCCAGGCCCTAAATTGATGCATGCTAATGCACATAGTAAGTTTGTGCAATCACGATAAATAATTCATAAAGAGAAGCGTTCTATGCTTTAAACTGGTGCGCATAAAAAAGAAACCTCACATGGAGCAAACATGAGTTACTGAACTTCAGAAAAGTTCTCTTATTTCATTTTTTTCGAGGGAGAGCGATGAAGTCTTGAAATAAAACCAGAGGAAGACACACACAAAGATGAGGGTGAGACAGCCATTAAAATAAAAGGCATAAAAGAGGAAACTGCAGTATTCGAACATGATTGTGTGCGTGTGTGCGGTTTCGCAGCCTCAGCAGTTAGGAGCGATGCCCTAACCACATCCTCCACCTTCTCCCTCCTATTCTCCTCCCCTGCCCCTCCTGCTCCCAACAGCATGGCCTGGCTTGTTGTTATCTTTCACATTAACATCTGCTTCTCCTCAGTCCGTGCCCTGCTAAAAGCGGGACGCACTCTTCTCTACTCTGCGGGCATGGTTCAAGGGTTTCCTCCTCTTCATCCCACAACAAAGCCTCTTTCTGTCCTGATTCTGTGCCTAATTTATCCGCTATCCTGTCCTCACCTAGCATTTTTTTTCAAAATACATCAAACACCTACAGTTTCTAATTAACATTAACAGCAAAGAAAAATTGTGATTTACGTATTTCCACATACTAATGAATCCCTTCATTTTACATCCCTTGTATTTGCCCAATACAAAAATAAAACAAACGCAAATTGAAATTAGCCTATATAGTAAATTGGGGTGAAAAAAGTATGATAAGTATATGTATGATAAAACAATACACTAAACATTTTATACATGATCTTAAGGACAAAAGTCTGTGGGAGTGTGTTTCTATACAAATCTACACCGTTGCGTCAAGTACCACAACATTTCACATTTAATTTTTTCATGGTCATTAAGTCGCAACCCACTTTTATAGAATACAAAGCAAAGACCAGTTGAGAACCCTGTGGATGTTTATATCAGGGGTTATCAATTGGTCTTAGCCCGGGACCCGCATTTTTTCATGGTCATTAAGTCGCAACCCACTTTTATAAAATACAAAGTAAACAAAGAATTTTTGCAAAAAATTACATTCAAAAATACATTTAAACAGACATGCGCTAAATAGTGGAACAGTCTTCTAAACTCTGTCCGTAAGGTTGAGTCATTAGCATCTTTAAGAAACATCTCAAAACACAGGGGGAAAAGGATAATGATCAGGTTAGACAATTCTACAGTGTAGCCAGTTTTTCCTTAACTACTGACTTGAGCTTCTCTTATTTGTAAATCGCTTTGGATAAAAGCGTCTACTAAATGACAGTGTAAATGTAAGAGCAATTACCATTAAAAAAATGAGAAACTAGTCCTCAATGAACAAAAATCCACATTTAAATACTCCAATTTAGATTTGCCTTCAAACATCACAAATTTAAAGAGAAGGGTACCAAAAAACAGTGTGTTGATGTGGAAGTTGTTTTGTTGTGTCTTATTTTTTCTCCCAGTTAAAGTTGTAACAGGACCGTCTCGGTACTGTGACCTGAACTCTATAAATCTGTATTTATTTATTGGTTACCCTTCTCTTTAAATTTCAGAGGCAAAATGACAAAACGCAAATCTAACCTGGAGTTTTTAAATGTGGATCTTCGTTTATTGAGGACAAGTTTATAATTTGCTGAATGTAATTGCTCTTAAATTCATGCGTGTGTGTGTGTGTGTGTGTGTGTGTGTGTGTGTGTGTGTGTGTTTAAATGACCATGAGAAAATATGGGTCCCGGGCTGAGACCAGTTGAGAACCCCTTATATGATATATATGATTTTTCAAGCAGATAATTAAGTTTTTACACCATATTAAAGTTATTGGACATATTCTGGGTTATGTTTATCCAAATCATCTTACAAAGCGAGCACAAGGATGATGCATCACCCCTGGAGCAATGAGGGTCAAGGGTCTTGCTCAAGCACCCATATTTTTAACTTCAGTGGACCTGGGATTTGATCCCACCAGCTTCTGATTGAGAGCCCAACACCCTAACCACTGAGCTACCACACACTCCAAGACAGACTTCTCTAGTTGGTGATGGCAGTGTGCATAGAGTCACTGGCATCATTTATAAAGTCCACTAGTTTCTTCATAGTGCTCTTCTCTGCCACCTCTGATTGGTGGACAAGAGTGGTTAGTGTGCAGGGGAAACTTATATTAAGGTGGATGTGGTAGCTCAGTGGTTAGGGTGTTTGGGTATCAATCAGAAGCTAGTGGTTTCAAAGGGTTTCTTTGAGCAAGATCCTAAACCCTCACTGGTCTATGAGTGTTGTAACAACCCTGTGTTCTGACCCCAACCAAGTTGGGACATTGGTAAGTAGGCTTTGGATAAAAGTGTCTGTTAAATGACAAAATGTATATGTAATGATGTAGAAGTTGTTTTGTTGTATCTTATTTTTAGTCCTAGTTAAAGTTGTAACAAGACCATCTCAGTACTGTGACATAAACTCTATAAATCTGTAAGCTGAGCTGAAGAAGTAAAGCAAACACAAAGTATATAGGACTCTGGAGGAGCTGGACAGATTTTGTATATGTGGGGTCAATCCTTGGACACCTGTCCTTACATTTTAAATGGTTTTGGTGGAAATGACATTCCCAAATGATGACATGAATCAGAAGTCACGCCCTCGCCAACTTGTGCACCCATGACGGCCTCAACTTTTCTGCAGAAATTCATGACTATTTAGCAAAAAGGGCATTTCGAAGGTCAGATACTGATACATACCACATTCCAATTCATCCTAACAGTGTTAGGTGTGGCTGAGAATTTTCCACATTAAATTCAAGCAGGTCCCTATGGGCCTTGCGTGACGCCATGGGGTTCACCCATGGGTCATCAATTAGAAGGTGGAAGTGTACAACTGTATAAAACTTAGCCAAAATTTTACAAAAACTAATAGACAAGCCAGTGTATGATATTCGAGAGAAACTAAATATGTTTTTTGCCTTTATATTTTGTAAATTTGTAAAATTTGGAAATGCTTTTATCTAAAGTGACTTACAAATGATATTAAAAGATGAGACATCAGGCGGGGTCAAATTAAATAAATCAATGAATTCAACTTCTACTGGTGAAATTATCACAAAATACTTTTTTTTTTTAGAATATGCTCAGTAGAGGTAAAAAAAAATAAAAATAAAAAGGGATCTTGTATTCACACAGTTCACACACAATAATTCACACGTTATTGGCTTGCTTTTTTTTGGGGGGGGGGGATCCAAAGCGGCTTTGAGATGTTGTAGTATTGTAAAAATCATTAACTACACAAATAGATAAACTTTAATTATGATTTTTCTAGGATTTTGTTACATTCAGCCAGCTACCTTGGGTTATGTTGTACAGACAAGTCAACTTTAGATGGGGTCAAGTGAAATAAATCAATGAATTCAACTACTGTTCAAAATACAATTAAAAGAAAAAGATTTACAAAGTACCAACCCTATCCCCTGTCCTTTTAAAAACCATTACACAGCAGGAGAAAAATTTAAAAGGAAAATTCTCAGTAGAGGGAAAAAAAAAAATAAATAAAATCTTTTATATCATACATTTCAATATACAACACGTTTAAAATGAATATTAGCTGAGGTTAACGTTTTGGGAGTGATATGAAAGCTGGCAGCCAGTGGGCCTCTGATTGCATGTAAATATCAGCAACCATCCGTGAAGCATGCTTGCTCTTCTTCCTGAGTGGAAATGCTGTGTGAGTAGTTTTCCGGCGTTTCCATGACGATTGCCTGAGGCATTAGGTATAACGGGACTTGGTTTTATGTCCTGTACACAATGCATGAATCAGTAATTATTTGATCTGGTGAAGGTTGCTGCGAGTTCCACTGTCTAATATATGGATGCCTTCACACACTGTTAAACTTCTTCAATGCCATCCAAGTCTTAAACTAATCCTGATGGTTGTATAATGTTCTTTGCAGCCTTTGGCTCAGCCAACAGAAAACATCCACAGGATGCAAACGCACGGTGTAATTTAAATCAGAACAAGCCATACCTATTACCAACCCGATTTTTGTCTAGTAGTCAGCTGAAAAGAGAGGAATGGAAAAAGGGAATGACTCGCATATGGGTTTTTTCTGCCAGTCTGTACATCTGTCTGTGTATCGGGCTAACCATATGATTTATGATTAAGACATTTGCTAAAGGAGTTGAACAAGATGGAAATTATTAATGTAGAATGTGTTACTAGGGTGGCACGGTGGTTTAGTGGTTAGCACATTCGCCTCCAAGTACTGTGGATTACAGGGTTGAATCCCAATCTGGGTGGAGTTTCCATGTTCTTCTCATGTCCATGTGGGTTTCCTCCGGGTTCTCCGGTTTCCTCCCACAGCCCAAAAACATGGATCAAGGTCAATTGAATTCTCCAAATTGCCCCCATATAGAGAGTGTGTGTGTGTGTCCAGTGATAGATTGGCACCCAGTCCTGAGTGTACCTGCCGAACGGCCGAAACGTTCTGCCCTGAATGGGCATGGGGAACCCCCCGCGCCCCTAGTAGAGGATAAAGCGGAAGATGATGGATGGATGGGTGTTACTAGTATGTTGCCTCTAGTGGCCCAAAATAAAACTACTGAATTGGATTACCTGTGAAAATTCTCTTTTGTATATACTGATTTCTATTTCTATTATTTATTCATTATCTTCCGCGTTATCCTCTGGTGGGGGGTTCCCTATTGTGGAACCAATCTGGGTGGAGTTTTCATGTTGTCTCCGTGTCCGCGAGGGTTTCCTCCCACAGTCCAAAGACATAGTTTCAAGGTAAATTAAATGCTCCAAATTGCGTATAGAGTGTGTGTGTGTGTGTGAGAGAGAGTTTGTGCCCAGTGATAGATTGTCTCCCTGTCCTGGGTATACCTTCCCAGTGCCCGAAACTTTCTCTCCTGGATGGGCATGGAGAACCCCACCACGACCCTAGTAGAGGATTAGCAGAAGATAGCGAATGAATGAATTAATGAATGACTAATACAAGTTGTTGAAATGGGTAATAGCTAAAAATAGAGTTTTCATGGACAATTAAGAATGAATGGACTCTGGGCCTGCAATTATTTAAAGAGGAAATGCAGTCAGAGCTGAAAAGCAGGCAAAGTTCAAACAATAAGTGAAAGGGAATAATTACCAGCCCCTTATCCTCTCTCCAGGACACCTTATTGTTTGCTGTCTGGAATACGTGAGAACCTGTTTGTGTGTGAGACTCATCTCCGGTTTTGCATAAGCAACATAAAAGAAAAGCTGTGAGGAGACAATCTGCAATCAAGGGTTATTTGACAAAGCCCTCAAACATGAAGATGATCGGGGGGAATTGAGAGTATCTATTTCTTTCATCTTAAAAGTAGAACTGGTTAAACGCAGACAGATGACTTAAAATCCATTATAATCATTACTTTATGTTGGTGAGACAGTTATACCATCTTGGGCAATTATTGGCACTATATACACAAGTATAAAAAATGATAACAAAAAGTAAATAAAAATATATTTCCTGCTTCTTATTTGTGGATTATTTCACTCAGCCAACTGGTTAAAAGTTGGGGCAAGATCTGAAGACAAAATACTCATTGCAAAGCCATAGCTCTGTAGTTGGTAAGCCACTCTGGTGAGCTCGGCATCAATGGTTTATGAAAATATCAAAGTATCTTTAAAGTATGATAGCAGGGCCGACATAATACACTAGAATTAAATTTGTTTTCAAAGCCAACTGCTGTCAAATCGAATACTGTGGCAAAACCAAAGCAAAGCACAAACTTAGGCTTTATATATGTTTAGAAATCAGGAGTAGTCAGTGGATTGTATTTGCTATTCATTTGCTCGTATAGTGCACAACACATGTTACCATCATAATTTTTCTGGGGTAATTTTCTCAAAAGGCAAAAAATAAATAAATAAAAAAGTAAATTACAAAAAATAACATCCAGTATGGAACCAAGAGATCTCTATACATACATACATACATACATACATACATACATTTCAGTGCAGTGTTTCTCAAACTTTGTCATGCCCCTCTCTGGAGGATGATAAATGTTCATGCCCCCTGCCCAAGTAAATGCTGATAGGGTTCTCTAATTCCTGTTCTTTACTTCATTTACTTCGGATTAAAGCTTCTGCTAAATAGCAAATAAATCATACTTTATTGGCCAAGTATGCTTATACATAGGTGCAGCACGGTTGCTTAGTGGTTAGCATGTTCGACTCTCAGCACTCGGATCCAGGTTTGAATCCCAATCGGGACAGAGTTTCCATTTTCTCCCCGTGTCGGTGTGGGTTTCCTCAGGGTTCGCCGCATTTCTCCCATAGTCCAAAAACATGTATTCAAGGTAAAATGAATTCTCTAAATTTCCCCATATAGTGAGTGATTGTGTGTATGTGAGTAAGTGTGCACAGCGATAGATTGGGGCCTTGTCCTGGATGTCTCTGCCCAGCCCACGAAACGCTCTCTCCTGGATGGGCATTTCACAGGACAACAGTACTTTTCCAAAAGCAAACTAAAGGGAATCAAATCAGGTGGCAACTTTAAAGGAGAATTCATAGCATGACCTTGAAAATCTTGCTCAGAATGATCACAGATAATAAAAGTGCAACTGTTAGTGAAGCCATAACTGTGTTTTGATGCCAAAATATGTTAGAGAGGAGTAAATTAAATAGCAGGTCCAATTCAGTTCACAGCTGTTAAATTTCAAAGGATTTTTTTAGCAGGAATGAAAACATGTTGTATACATGCTATATGAGAATTTAACATTGTGTGTACTATACATCAGGACTCTATTGAATTAATCAGTCATTAAATTACTTAAATATATATTAAACAGGAGTTTTAGTTCCAAGTCATTATTCACTGGGTGCTTTTTTTTTTTTCTTCATTGGCTCTCAGCCCAGAGTCAAAGAGCACAGTATCGGAAGAAGAGCATTATCCGTTATTCCTCACAGCCGCCATTGATGGTTAAAACAATCAACTCATACTGAACATCTCCACCAGAGGCACTTTAATTTCCCGCAATGCCGACCATCTCAAAGTCTTTAATCAGTCACTCGGTTTAACTGTCTCTTATACCTTTAATAGGATAGTAAGAGGAGAACTAGATCAAAGATGACAGAGACCGAAATAATAGAAACAGCACTGTGAAACACGAGTTTAATTTTGTATAACAGGATTAAAGCTGTAGCGTGTTATTTTTCATGCCAGGTGCCAAGATAAAGTATATGTGTAGGTGGCGAAGATTGGAACCAGATGAATTCATTCATGGTATCTGGAAAGGGTGAGTCACTTCAGATGCACATTCTCAAAGGTTGGAACAAAACTCCATTCATTCAAGCTTGGGCTGGAGTTTAATGACTTCGGACATGTAGATATACCCCAAACGTGAAGTGGAGAAAGCGAAAAATTTACTTTAAAGCCAAGACCATTAATAAAGTGCAGAATATTATCAAGTGTAAATTCTGGATAGTAAAGTCTGTTGTGAGGACCTCAGCACTGGTACAAAGGCCGTTTTATGTCTGAAGCAGATAAATCTGTGAGGCTCAGTTGCCAGATTGTTCAGGTTACAGCCATTGTAGACATATAAAGGCAAGACAAGTCATATCTCCAAGTGTCTGGGACTCTGCACTATGTCTAATGGATTTCCCATGAGAGACGTAAATAGACTGACCCGGATTTTCTAAACGCAAAAAATAGCCTGTGGGGGACTCAGCATGAGGAAATTAGCTATATAAAGATTATTAATCCTTTGAGATGTCACTAAGAAAATTCCAAATGTAGTCAAAAATATCACATTCTAAATAAAGGAAAACGTTTGTGCATGTTCACTAAACAAGTCCACACTGTAGCTTTGATTACTATGAAAATTGACATACCTACGCTTCAGGAACCTGTGGAGGTTTATATGTTCTTTATAAAATTGTGATGGTGATTTATTTTGTCTACATTTCCACATTTAACCCATTCATGAAGTGCAACACACATATATATACACACACACACACACACTGGTTAAGGAACCAGCCTTGCAACCAACTACTATGGCTAATGTGCCCTTGAGCAAGGCACCTAACCCAACTGCTCCCTGAGGGCGCCGGTTGTGAAGAACATTACAGGGGCATTTGTGACATTCTAAGGTGCTCCACCTTTGCAGTAATCATAGCTTTTACTCTTTGGGGAGCCATTCCACAATATTTGGTATTATATTACCTTTAAGGTATGACAAGCTACTCATCCATAACACTGCCAGAGCACTGCAGTAACATCAAATAAAGGACAAAATGGTCTGTAAAGCTGAGTCTCTTAGCATTTTTTAAGAAACATCTTTTACAAACTACTGCTATAAAAAAGAAAGAAAGAAAAAAAGCCAGATTGGATAATGATCAGGTTTGATAATTCTACAATGTAGCTAGTTTCTCCTGACTACTAACTTATTCTCAAATTTGCAAGTCGCTTTGGACAAAAGCATCCACTAAATGACTAACTATAATTCATTCATTCATTATCTCCCGCTTATCCTCTATTAGGGTCGCGGTGGGGTTCCCCATGCCCATCCAGGAAAGAACGTCTCGGGCGCTGGGCAGATAGACCCAGGACAGGGCGCCAATCCATCGCTGGGCACACCCTCACTCACACAGACACACTCTAAATGGGGCAATTTTGAGGATTCAATTAACGTGATCCATGTTTTTGGACTGTGGGAGGAAACCGCAGAACCCGGAGGAAACCCTCGCAGACACGGGGAGAACATGGAAACTCCACCCAGATGGGGATTCGAACCGGGAATCCCTAGCGCTGAGAGGCGAACGTGCTAACCACTAAGCCACCGTGCCGCTACTAACTATAATGTAAATGTAAAACCTGGAGTTCTATTAAAATAGGACCTTGTAGTCCTGCAGTGTGGCCTCACTGAACTGATTTAGTTTTTTTGTTTTTAAATAATGGACGCCTGATCACAATTTGGATCCTGCACTATTAATGCTCCCAGCCACTCAAGGAGGATGAGTCTTGGTTAACCTCATAAGGTTTCTTTCCTAAACCACAATCACCAGCAGGGAGTTTTTCCTTGCCCCCGTTATTCAGCCTGTTCTTTTAAGCTACTTTGACACGGTATACAATTGAAAAAAGAGCATCACAAAACAGGTATCATTTGGGTGGTGGATTGTTTATTGTCAGTTCTGCAGTGATGCTGATGTGGTGAGGGGGTTTTAATGTAGCAGTGCTACTGTAGTTTTATTTAAACACCTCAGTGACACTGCTGGGATAGGAAGAATGCACCAACCAAATAATCCCTGATCTGTGGTGGTACTATTGGTGTCCTGACTATTAGAACAGAGTAAAGGAAACATCCACAGTATGTACTGTAGAACACAAACAGATGGACTACAGTGTGGAATTGTAGAACTACAAAGAACATCTACGATGACATGTTATTTTGCTATATTTGGGCTCAAAAGCACTTATAAGAAAATGATTAATCTTAGCAAAGCTCAACAGCATATATGTTTTTATTTTTTTATTTTATTTTTTTACCTCCTATACAAAACACATGAATGCGTCCAATTCTAGTGCACAAGTTTTATCTTAGAGAAACCCACTGCCCAATGTGTACTTGAAAGCGGCAAGATAACACAGACAATAAGTGGCACAAAGAGGAGGCGTGTCCAAACATGCACTGAAACTGAAATGTAGTGAGCAACACAAAAACTTAAAATGACAGCAATACCTTATATCATTTACAAGAATACAGTAAGTGAAAGCGTTTGCCAGCTGAATCATGCCACGGGGTGTTTAAAATTAAACTGGAAATTTCATTTAAGAAAAAAAAAAATGAATTCAGTATTCATAATGCATTATAACTGCATTTTTATAGATTTATGAAGTATTTATAAGGGTTTATAACATTTGTCATAAACCTTGTAAATGTACATAGATGTTCATAATCATAGTCATAAATTGTTAACAGTTTGACATAAGGCTTTATAACAGAAAGTGACATAACACTTTATAACATCAACTTTTCAACTTTTGATTCTTTGGATGTTTAAACATTCTCACTAAAAACAAGATGATTAAACTTTACTTAAAGTCATTTATAAGCTTTTATAAGGAATTATGTACTACTATGTATGCAATCTATGTATGAGGTAATTAATGACAACTCGATGCCTGTAAAAAGAGTTTATAACCTTTTATAAACAGTTGTAAGCACATATAAAGTCATTTTCAGTAAAAGCATTCATTAAACACAAATTTTATAAGGCTTTATGTCACTGGTCTCTATGATAAGTTGATAAACAGTTAAACCATAAGAACATGACATAAGGCTTTGTAACACAAATTGAAATAATGCATTATAAATTATAACACTTATAAGTGTGGTTATGTACATCTATGGACATTAACCAACGGTTAAGACAAGTATTATAAAGCATCATGAATACTTTATGAAGCTTTATAAATGTGGTAATAATGAATTATGAAAACCGGATTTACCAAAATGTTTATAAAAACGTCAACTTTCCGAACTTGAAATGGATTTTAAAGTGTTATCACTGACAGTTTTTTGGGAGTAATTTGGTTTGAGACAAGAAAGCGTGAGATGCAAATCGTGCTCCACCTTTTCTTTAAAACAGCACTGATTTCAGTTCAGCAGTACAAAATGTCCAGGCAACACTATTGGCTAATTTACGCCATCTGTTGTGGTGATGTTCAGCAAGACAGTAATAGCATACAAACGAGAACAAGATGCGCTGCTTGTCTCTATTTAATGCAGCAACTGTAACTATATAACAGCACACAAACATGAAGCATTAGCTCTACTCTTGTCCTAGCTGAGAAGCTCGAGCTAGTGGGCCAGCTTCAGACGGTGCCGGAAACCCTGTTAACAAGGTGCTTTTGCCAGGCTTTTGTAGTAAATAATGAGGTCTATTTTGGGAAAAGTGTAACTTCAGCGGTTCTGCATCCTCACTAAAAAGGATGTTTTACCCCTTAGTTACTGGCACTAACATCTTTAATGGACATTACTTGTATAATCGTTTTCTTTCTTTTACAGTCAACTAACTTGTGGTATATTATGTGTTGATTAAAGATTAATGATTAGGTTAATGACATTAATGAGTCTGGTCTAGGCAAATAAACAATGAATTACAATGATTTACTCTATTATTTAGTACAGAGTCAGAATGCGATGAAAGGGATACGACATACCTTTAGTTTTTTAGTTACAGCAAAAGGAAAGAATTGCCCAAGTAAGATATTATATGTAGTTAAAAATATATCAATTATAAAAAAAATTTAAAGAGCGGCATGGTAGCGTAGTAGTTAGCACGTTCACCTCTTATTGCTGGGGGGCCAGGTTTGAATACCAATCTTGGAGGAGTTTCCATGTTCTCTCATGTCCATGTGGGTTTACCAGTTTCCTCCCACAGACCAAAAACATGGATTTAAAGTAAATTGGCTGTTCTAAATTGCCCCATATACTGTGTTGTGTGTGCGAGAGAGAGATTAAGTGTGTGCCCAGCGATGAATTGGCACTCTGTTCTGGGTGTATCTGCTCAGTGCCTGAAACATTCTTTTCCTGTGATCTTATTCTAGGTTCGAATCTCGAACTGGGAGGAGTTTCCATGTTTTCCTCCTTCCACATGGGTTTGCTCAGCATTTACTCCCACGGTCCAAAAACATGGATTCAAGGTAAATTGGCTACCCTAAATTCTCTCTCTCTCTCTCTCTCTCTCTTTATATATATATATATATATATATACACATACATGTGCCCAGTGATGAGTGTCCTGTCCTGGGTGTATTTGCCCAGCGCCCAAAACCATCTCTGCGGATGAGAATGGGAAATCCCACGCCGTGACCCTAGTCTCTACTATAGGATTAAATGAAGGACAATGAGATGATATTGGCAAGAAACTAAACTAATAATAAAGCTAAATCAAATGTCTGATCAATATGGCTTCATTTTGAATCAGTTGATTTTAAAGACTTAAAATATAGTTGCTATAAACCTAAGAAATATACAATTACCATAGTCCTCCTATGTTTCAGATGTCATGTTGAATATACTCGATGTACTTCAGCTTGTTTTATGAGAAATGCAGTAAATGAAATATGATGTGCATTAAGTATAATGTCAAGTCGCTAAATATTTTAAGCAGCCAGCTTTAGTTTCACTTCAGTCTTTGACCTTCCTCTCACTAACACTCATAGACATCATATAATAATGTTTCACACCCACATCCCCCACCCAACCCATCCATCCATCCATCCATCCATCCAGCCTCAACCCATAAAACCTTAGTCACATTAAATTAAAAAAAAAGGTTTAGGACACTTACACATTGCCATACCACTATTATAGCAATAAACGCTTTCAAGCTTCTGAGATGGCTTTACACTGAGGTTGATTTTGGATTGACACAGGTAAGACACTTATGTTTGAGGAGAAGACCTGGCATACAATCTTTATTCTGCTTAAAATCAAGGGTCTTTGGTGGGGTTAACACTACAACCCCAGACAACGGTCAGGGTTCTGTTTAAGGTTCTTCCACACCAAACGCTTTTAGCATGGAAACATACAATGTTCAAAATGCAGGGCGATGTGTTCAATTTATTCATAAAATTGGTAATTCGTGTCCTTAAATCTGATTGGCTGAGCCGTTTGTTCAGTCGTGATGTTATTGCCAATAACACACACCTTTGTTTCACAATCGCACCAATATTTTAGATCACGATTTCAAAATGTAAAAACATAAAAATATAGACAGCGAGCCAATTCCTGTTGAGCACTAAACCTGCATCCCGTTACTTAGCATTCAACATTTAATCAGACTAGATTACATTGCGGAAAACCAGAATATTAATAATATTGTTTTAAATAAACCATTGCCATTTTGCCCAATATTTACCGCACACATATAGAATATTTAGTACATCTTCCAGTCTGATATTTAAATTTTATAATAAAACAGGTAGTTCTGGTGCTTAAATCTTATTGGCTGAGTCGTTTGTTCAGCCATGAAAGTATTGACAATAATGCACACCTCTTAGTGCTTCACATTCATATCAATGCATGAGATACAATACATTATTTTCCTGATTTTTTCATAAACTGTTCTGTAATTTGGCCACTAGTTGGCAGTATTTGATTATTTGAGAAACCAGAACCCTGCATTCACTGTAAAAACCAGACTAGATCACGTAGCAGAAAACCAGTTTATTACAAATTTTGCTTTCAATAGACACATTTATAAAAAAATAAACCTTTGTCTTAGTGTGTTTGTAACAGTTTTAGAAAAAGCAATACGACACTTAATAAGTCAGCAATAAGTATTATTGGGAATAAATCACAGGAAAGTGTAACTGTTCTCCGCTACACGTTGTGCCAAATAACACCTATTTTCCATGATTTATTCACAATAATACACAACCTTAAGTCTCTTATTGTTTTATAGCTGAAGTAAAGATAAAATATATATATATAAATGTGGTGTACTTTACCTAATAATGCATTTAGTTTTATTATTGATACAACTTTGGAAAAGAATTGACCTCCATCCTTACAATAGGTTATTTAATAAACAAAAATTAAAAGCCTTTATTATTTTACTTCCTTTGTTATTGCACAAATTATATTATATTCATAAATGCTTCCTGTGAGGCAGCTTATGATCAAGTTTGTTCTTTTTTCCTTTTCGGACTACATACAGAACACTGAATCTGTGTTTAAGGGCTACACAGTCAGAGAACAAAATACATATGGTTCCTGAAACTGTGGTACTTAAACCTATGACTTAACAAGTCATTAATGCCTTTATAAGTCTGCATAAGGCCATTAAATCAAAACATTATTTTAAGGTCCTGTCAGTCCTATGACCGCGAACCAGCTCACTATTTACACATGTTAAAAGCCTGAATTTGTTTTAGATTTACAGCGGGATGAAACCAAAAGAGGCCTCATTCGGTCCTCTGCAAACAGCACTGAAAGATTAGAGGCTCTGGGTGTGTACTGGAGTGTGATGTATATGATGTCGTGCTGATGGGTCAGGGCCTCTGGGATGGAAAAAGGTGCTTGTTGTGGTTTTCGCCTCCCGCTTTGTGAGCCATTCTGCATAATCACTTTCGATTCAGTTAGGTTAGTATCAACAATGTGCACACAGACGAAAGGGTAAACAACAGAATCCCAAACATCAAAGAGCCTGACTGATTGTCCAGGATATCACTCAAGAGACTTGTTGACGCACAGAGCTTTTGAGTCGCAGCTCGGAGGGCATTTGGAATGAGATGGGACGCTCTTCGCCAAACAAGTCTATTTTGGGGATTTGTAAATAAGGTATAAGGTAATAGCGCCACGAATGATATAACGCTAAACGAAACGCTACTGGGGCTCTTGACGACAACAGTATTTGGAACGAGACGGTCTGGAATGAGATGGTTTAATGGAGACAATGGTTTAATAATGTTTATTACACTGTTGTCTGTGCCGTCAGTAAAATTGTGGAAACACTCATCATTAAAACATTTGAGCGGTTTGCATATGCACAAACTTTCCACTAGTACTACAGTGTTCATGAGAAAATGCTGATCAACGTGTTTTGAATTACATGATGTCATTTTGCAGACACTTATCCAAAGCAACTTGAATGAAACCCATCCATTTAACGTGATGATTCTGGGTCAGGGTACAGAGTCGGCTGTGATGCATGTAAAATAATATTATAAAGCAGAGAGCTTAGTAGCTCAGTTGTTATGATGTTGGGCTATCAAGCAGAATGTTGTGGGGTCAAATCCAAGGTCCACTCAAGTTTCCACAGTGGGTGGTTGAGCAAGACCCTTAATCCTCATTGCTCAAGGATGCTGTGGTCAACCCTGGGCTCACTTTTTAAGTCGCTTTCAGAAAAAAATGACCAAATGCTAAATGACCAAAAGTAAATGTAAATGATAGCAATAAGGCTCATGAGACTTGCGTACAGGACAACAATTAGCCAACATCAGGTTTAACCCTGAGTTTTCAGATAAACATCAACACTAACACCCAAACCAATAAGCTACCAGGTCAGAACCATTTAGCTGTGATGGAAAATAAAATATATTTTTCGAGATTTCCATGAGTACTCAGAATGATTAACTTTATTCCTCATTTACTACATAGCTTACTACTTATTTAACTAATTAGTACATATTAATCATTCAATATGTCACTTTACTAGATGTTTTTACATAACATCCATCACTTTACATTGTGTGTACTTGTCTATGTACATTTTGTGTATCTATGTAAATTCTTGTTTAGATTTTTGTATATTTAAAATTAAATCAGAGTGTTTATTTCAAAGTCTTACCACAAGAAATACAAATGCATAGATGTATGACAAAAAAACTTAAAACATGAGCATCAAATACGCTTCATAAAAACATGCTAATATTTGTAAAGATGTACAACTTTCTGCTGCATAAAAAGACCCAACAAATCTCCAACACACAGCCACATGAATTATAAAACAATATATCCATATAAAACAATTCAAAATAAATAAGCAAATGTTTGTGCTGTGATTTTTTTTTTAGATGTCTTTAATTTTCTTAACCGGGTGTTCTTAAGATGCTTTGAATTGCGGTCTATATGGTCTACATATAAAATACGTAGTATATAAAGTAATATATGTAAGTACATATATAGTACAGTACTTGCTGTAATGCTCCCTTTATTGTAATATGAACAAACAGACTAAAATGCCCTAAATCAATAGGGCATTAGATTAGTGTAGTTGTTGTACAGTTACATTACTCTATTAATACTTTTTAAAAAAAATACTCACAAAGTGAGCCGTGGCCCTTCGCCTTACTTTGTTGTAACTTACTTACATTTAACAGATGTTAAGCAGCGTTAGTTTGCATACAGCAAAACTTATATACAAGCATAGGCTTTCAAGTATCGGGTTCAGAAACTGATTTACCAAAGAACATCCATCCATCATTTTCCGCTTTATACTCTACACACACATTCTATTTGGGGCAATTTGGAGAATTCAATTTAACTTAATCCATGTTTTTGGACTGTGGGAGGAAATTGGAGAACCTGGAGAAAACCCACATTTTAGCATAATTTGTTGCCAGAGTCAAAAATCTGCCTAAGGCCTTCACTAGCATTTCTGAAGCCCAGGAGAATAAAATAAGTGTTTATAAAGCTGTTGCTTCAACCAATCCAACCAATTTAAATTGACAACACCAAACCCTTTAGCAATCATACTTTACGTCATGGCATTCACACCCTCTGATTGGATAGTCAGAAAGTTTACTTCAGCCGAATTTTTTCGCAAATTAAATCTTGAGCAAATGACTTGATCTTCAGCATTAGCTTCGATGACAACAGAAAAGGATGTCTTAATAGAACTAAAATTGAGAAAAAACTATTAACTAAAATGAAGTATTTTGTATTAACTAAAATGAACAAAAAACACAAGAATGGATTTTGCACAAAAAAAGAGGATATATAATAATTTATTCTGCATTTCTGCATAATAAGATGTTTTGTATAGACATAAAATAGTTATTGACAGGTGGATTAATTTAGACGGAGCGTTACTGAAGGCCTAGGTGTGAAACGCACGGCCCGCCACTGAAATAGTGTATGTTGTTTTTTTTCAGAATCAAAACTCTTACATTAGCATATCTTAAGCAAATTTAAGTAAATCTTGAATCAAAAAGTTTATTTTAGTTAACTGAATACCACTCCTACCAAATTATCATTTATTCCAGTATTAGCCTAGAAAGTACTCGTTTCCAAATGGTGAATGGAAGTGTATCCCTGTCCTTACCAAATGTTGCTTTTACATTATGCATTCCTCCAGGGCCAGCTGCCAGATTCAGAGATGGTAGGAAAACCATACAGCCTAACTGGAGAACAGTAAAAGCTTGTTTTGCATCTAGAGAGCTATAAATGCTTGTTTTGCATATGTGAGTAATCGGAAATGAAAAGGGTAAAGCTCAACAAAATGGCGCACTGGGACTGTCAAAACCAAAATCCTGGAGTTGATCTCCATGCTAATAGGGAAACCGGCTCATGTTTAAAGAAAACCAAATAGAATTCGTATTGTTCGGAAATACAGCGATACAGTCGAGGTACTGTACTACGCAGTGAAAAGCAACAATAGCTTTGAAGTAAGAAGTTCATGGGTGAAGGAAAGTTGATGTGGGGAAGAAAGAAAACTTGTTTCTTAAGCGCTTGAAGAACTTCCAGCACTTTGGGGCTAAGCATTTAATGGAATATCAATTTATCCCTAGTCACTAACCAACAATAATAAGGATATAGCCTTTACAGACCTGAGACTGCAATTTTTCCTGATGTTGGGTGGTCCATCTTCAAAACGAGGTCATTATGTGCAACCTGAGGACAGATGAAATGTAATTAATCAATTACTCAGTAAACTCTTTCAACAGCAATAGTTATTTAGGACGTTTGACAGTATCTAAAATAAAACAGGGTCAAAAAGCCTCTAACGGTTGGCTTTTTGACACGGATGCTCATTATGAGTCACGGTTTGCCTTCCACGTCCTTAAAAAGCTCTTTTCTCTGTACAGAACACTGTAACCCTGTGAAAATAGCTTCTTATAGAAACCTACGTAAGCCAACCACTACATCGATTTGCCTCTTTAGGTTTAGAAAACCAGACACTAAAACCTTTTGAGACACTAAAACCTTTCACTTGTTTCGGGCGCTGGGCAGATACACCTAGGACAGGACGCCAATCGATCACTGGGCACACACTGACTCACACAGACACACAAATATACACCAGATATGGAGCAATTTTGAGAATTCAATTGACCTCGATCCATGTTTTTGGACTGTGGGAGGAAACCAGAGAACCCGGAGGAAACCCAGAAACCCATGCGGACACGGGGAGAACATGGAAACTCCAGATTGGGATTGGAACAGAATGGGATTGGAACTGAGAATCCCTAGCGTGGATAGGCGAATGTGCTAACCACTAACCCACCGTGCCGCCCAGAATTAGTTTGTATGCTACATTTTGGCAGGAAACCCAGCTGAGTATCTGCCTGTGGCAGGAAGTATAACTCGAATTAACTTAAAGTACAAAATTCACAAGTTTTATTAGTTTCATGTTATTCAGTTATTCACTATGAACACAATCCATACACAAATGGTGCTGTGACATAAATACTGTTTGGTCGGATTAGTTCACAGTCATTTCCAAACACCCATGAACTTTCTACTATCAGAAAAAAACAACACTAACAATAAGCATCATGGACATCAAGAATCCACACCATACATGGCTTTACAAAGAAGCTGTTTATTTAACTTAACCTTTCAGTGTTTGGTTCGTTTGATCCTCACCTGTGTTGGGAACTTGTGGGTCTTCAGTCAAAGGACCCGAGCTAGAGAGCTTGGCTGGTTAAATAAGTGCCTGATTGAAAGTAGCCATTTGGGTAATTCCATTTGGAAGGGGGGGGGGGAATATAATGCCTAAGCATTTAAAATAGTTGGAGAATGTAATTAGACCTGTGTGTAGTATTTGTATTGTCATATATTTATGAATTAACTAGGTTTAAATCTGTTTATTTGGGGTTAATTCATTGTTTAATGTTTAGACTCTTTTAGGAGAAAGTACAAAATATAAAAGGATCATCTAAACTAGGAGGTTACTTAAACAACAAGGGTTTACAGGAAGAGGTCTTAGTGTCCAGAGTGGAATGGCCATCTCACTCCCCAGACCTAAATATTATTGATTCGAACCTGGAATCCCTAGCGCTGAGAGGCAGACCTGCTAACCATTAAACCTCTGTGCCACCCTATATGTGATATTGTTATACCAATTTATGACTGTGATTATAAACATCTATGCACATTAACAGAGGTCTGGTATGTCCTAGTAAACTAGTCGTGGTTTTCCTGGGAAGGGACGATGTCTTGCTCATTTCAATTCAAATCAATTTTCTCTAAAGTACAAAGTAAGCCTTTGCATCAATTTTCCCTTCAAAAATTACACATACATTGGGCACTTATGTACCTTATGAGGTCATATAGCAGATGCTTTTATCTAAGGTGACTTACAAGTATCTCAACTTGGATGGGGTTAGAACACAGTGTTGATTTGGCCCCCTGAAGTAATAAGGGGTTAGGGGCCTTGCTCAAGGACCCACATAAATTCAATGGACCTAGGATTAGAATCCACAACCATCTGATTGATAGCCCAACACTCTAACCACTGAGCTACCACACCCTCTATTAGATGCTGTTTGTTGTGCTTTTTTTTTTCTTCTTTTTTTTTATAAGTAGCTACCACTTTCTTTCGGCCAACATTTGCCCGGGCTGGTAATAACGTTTGGGGTAAACATTAATTTACGCATAATTGGTCCCTTTTTAGTGGTGTAAAAAGTATAAAAACCACCACAGGGTCCCGGAAAGTAAATATGTGAAATGTCAGGGTAATGGAAGCAATGGTGTGGATTTGTAGGGAACACACAAACAGCCACACTCTTATTTATAAGATTATCCGAACGTTCTTTCAATCTTTAGCTTAAAGTATTTACATTATTTTAAACAAGCTAAAAGGTGGACTTGTTTCATGTCAGAGAACTTGAGCCCAGGGAACTTGACGGTGCATCTGAGCAAAATTTATATACGGCTTCCTCTTTGTAAAATACAGTTTGAGGTTGTATTTCTTGATGCAGTGACAGACTGTGTTAAATGATTTCCAAGGTACCCCACAGCTGCCTCCGGTGTATTTTGCCTCCTGTCCCAAATATTTTGAATTGTATCGCAGGTGTCGCATTCTATTGTTTTTTAAATATTAACAATATACAATTAGGATTATATGATTAAAATATTTTCTTTGTACTTTGATCAGATAAATAAGTTTAGAGATTTAATAAGTTTAAATCATTTTGAATTAAATGCCCCATCTTTTTTGGAAAAATGATTTCTGAAACATGAGCTAAATCAACACCTAATAAACACAAATCCTACTTTTAGGACTTCTAAATACTTGCTCTCACAGTGCATGTGCATAAGTTTCAAACTGGCCTTTAAGTTTAAAACAAACATAAACTATATGACATTTTCCTAGTGCCATAAAAACCAAAAAAAAAAGAGTGGGAACGATAAAAGTAGATCTAATTAAGGACAGTTTTTGGATGAAAGCAATAGTCTCCACATCCTCTACTCTCCAGAGTCCCAAATTTCACCCATTAAATCAAGTGAAGTCTATCTAGTCTGTCAGAAAGCATTAGTGCCATTAGCGCTATATGTGCACGTCGGCGAGTGAAAGTCCGACAGTTATGTAACGAGACATGCAGAACTCCATATGTAGGTAACAGCCTCCGTTTCTTTTTTGTACCAATGTTTCTTTTGGTTTAAAGAGAATGATGAATGCACAGCATTGTAAAATGTCTAGGTTCATATGAACTGATTTAAAGTGGGGACGGAAAGTATTTAGACCCCTTCCCATTTTTTCATTCTTACTTCCATTGCTGCCATTTGCTAAAATCTAAAAGTTCATTTTATTTCTCATTAATGTACAGTACACTCAGCACCCCATCTTGACAGAAAACAAGCAAAATATAAAAAACTTTTTTTTTTAAAATCACCACTGTGTTGTGTTAAATTACTTTATCCTAAATGAATTCTGCATGTGAAGCATAACATTTAGTAGAAAATGGGCAATTTATCCATAGAAAACAAAATTTATTTATTACCACCAATTAGTTAATTGGCTTAGTGGTTAGCATGTTCGCCTCTCGGCGCTAGCATGTTCTACCCGTGTCTTCCTGGGTTTCCTCCGGGTTTCCTCCCACAGTCCAAAAACATGGATCAAAGTCAATTGAATTCTCCAAATTGCCCCATACAGAGTGTGTGTGTGTCTGTGTGAGGGAGTGTGTGCCCAGTGATAGATTGGCGCCCTGTCCTGGGTGTATCAGCCCAGCGCCCGAAATGTTCTCCCCTGGATGGGCATGGGGACCCCATCACGACCCTAGTAGAGGATAAAGCGGAAGATAGTGGGTGGGTGGATGGATGGATGGATAGTTAATTGGTAATTAAAAAAAAAATTGATTCATGTGTTGTCATCGACAATGAACAATTGTGCAAATTTCAGCTTAATCGGATAACGGGAAGTGGGTGAAATAGCATTTGCAAACTTTTTACCAGACACACAGACAAACAGATGAAGCTAATATAGAGGCGGTAAAAATAAAAACAAATGTAGATCTTTTTTGCAAATTTATTAAAAAAGAGAAACTGACATATCACATGGACAGAAGTATTCAGATCCTTTGTCAGTATTGAGTAGACCTCAGACTGGGCCAAAGGTTCGCCTTCCAACAAGACAATGACCCTAAGCATGCAGCTAAAATAACAACAGAGTGGATTCAGAACAACTCTGTGACCATTCTTAAATCCTGAGTAAAGGCTTTGAATACTTAAGACCATGTGATATCAGTTTTTTTCTTTTTAAATATATTTGCAAACATTTCTACATTTCTGTTTTTATTTGTGTCAAGATGGGAAGCTCAGTGTACATTATTACAATTAAATTAACTTTATTTTATTTTATCAAATGGCTTAAATGAAACAAAGAGTGAAATATTTAAATGGGGTCTGAATACTTTCCATACCCACTGTATGAATATAACACTTATTGAAGATGAACAACAATCTCAGTGGTTTGTGAATCAAAACAAGGAGAAATAAATTACACTTATCGATGTGAGCATAAGCTTCACATTTTGGAATTTTTCTATGTACGGGTACGATTTAGATCAGATTACATTTAACTTATTGGATTTACACATGTAACAATCACAAGAAAATAGCCATCTAACCAGAGTGAAGTAAGCAGTAAGAACATAAAATACAAACCATTCATTCTACATAGACACATAACACACAAACTTATTACTGAACTCTGCAACATATAAACCTGGACCTGCACTCATCAACAACAATTCCATGTGCTCAGTCATTTTGCACCACTGTTTATATTTGCATGGCTTTTATTTGCACAACTTTGCTAATTTGCACTAAATAAGCACTGATCTCAACCCTGGCATAAGACACTGTAATTTTACTTGGTCACTTTACTCTGTTACTTAGGAAAATTAATTTATAGAAAGAGAAGAGTAGTGAGTGACATGAGTTTGCTTGAGCTGACTGAACACAAGTCGGGCTGCAGAGTTTTCAATCAGTTGTCGAGGCCTGATTGTACTAGCTGGAAGACCGGCAAGCAAAAACAACACTATATTACAGGTATAAACATGATGGGTGCTATAAACATAAAATACATAAAAAGTGAAATAAAAATGTGATATAAGACATATCATTGCTATATTTTGTTTTACTCCACTTATTGTCCATGTTCTCAGTTCCACTTACTGTAAAGATGGACTTCTACAATTCCAGACTGTAGTTCATCTGTTTGTGTTCTACAGTACATACTGTGTACATCCCCTTTACTATGTTCTCTAATGGTCAGAACCCCAATAGTACCACCACAGATCAGGTATTTTTTGATTGGTGCATTATTTCTATCCCAGCAGTGTCATTGAGGTGTTTAAATGAAACTACAGCAGCACTGCTGCACTAAAACATTAGTGTCACTCCAGAACTGACAATAAACAATCCACCACCCAAATTATACCTGTTCTGTGATGATCCTGACTAATAGAGAACAGAAAACCAACAGGGGCTAACAATAAAAGCAAACAGATGGACTACACTCTGTAATTGTAAACCTACAAAGTTTCTCTCCATTGGCTCACTGTGGCTCCTTGAATTCGATACAAGTCACTGACTCTGATCTATAGGACCATTTCTGGATCTGCCCCCTCTTACCTTCACTCTATCTTTTTAAAATACACTCCGGCTCATTCACTTCACTCAAGTAATGACTGTCGCCTGATGATTCCACCTCACCGAGAAGCTAATTCTCACTCTGTGGTGTTCACCACTGCAAAATAGTGGAACCATCTTCCCCACTCTGTCCATAAAGCAGAGTCACTTGGCATTTTAAAGAAACTAAAGAAGACGCATCTTTTTAAGAAACACATGTTGTAAATAAATAAATAAAAATAAGGGGGGTGCAGGATAGATAATGATCAGGTTCAATAATTCTACAGTGAAGCTGGTTTTCTCCATAATTACTAACTTGTGATGTTCTCATTTGTAAGTCGCTTTGGATAAAAGCATCTGCTAAATGACTACATGTACAAAGTCCATCTACATGTTAAGTGGAGAAAATAGATAATGGAGCAAGAAGGAGGTGTGTCCAAACTTTTGACTGGTACTGTACAGTAAATAATATGCTAATAATCTACAGTAATATAAGACTATGTGTAAGATTATAGTACAGAAGTTTTTACTGCAAGTTTTATTCAAGAGGAGAGATGTGGGATGTTAATGGAGGACCACAGTTAATTAAGCAGACCTGGAGAACTAGCAGTTTCTCATTCAGACGTCTCACTATGTTGTATTAAAGTGAACACAAATTGACATAATTTACAAAGCCAGAAAGTTGAGAAAGAAGAATAAAATAGGTCTGAGCCCTTAGGGTCTTCAAGTACTTCCATCATACACCATCAACAATTAAAATCTTTTACTGGAGACTGGAAACCTACAAAGAACCCAATCGTTTATACTGCAGTTACTGGATTCTGAGGTGCTGTTCTGTGTGCATTTCAGAAACCTGAAGTTAATCGCAGACTTTCCTCCTTTATAGCCAACCAGTGATGCTGTTGATGCTGCCAGGTCTAACATTAACACAACCAAGGTGAGTGCTCTGGGCTAAAGGCTAAGCTAAAACAAGTTAACGTGTTCCAGCTACCTGGCTTACAAGATTACACTGGTTGATTAATCTCATTACGAGCTCTAAGGTCGTCATCTGTTACTCTTCTGAACCTTTTATATCTATAGACATTTTTGTTACGCTTTGCTCTCAGCATGTAATCTGAAATATTCCAAAGTGATTTGATATCTAGTGCTTAAAAAAGGTATCGATTTATTTTGTAATGATTTGCATTGCACAATTTCTAATTTAATCTCATGTTCAATTCCTAACTATAAATATTGCCAGTAGTGTTCTGGTTGGCGACTTTTAACACGAACCAAAATCTAAATCATTATTTTCCTTATTTCAGATTTTTTCTTTAATTTTCCACCTCTGCATTTCTGTTTTCACCAAATACAGTATCATCCAAAAGTTTGAACACACCTCCTTCTAGCTCCATTGCCTATTTCCTCCACGTACCATACAGATGGACTTTGTAGATTTACAATTACAGACTGTAGTCTACCTATTTTCTTTGTTTTTGTTAGTCCCCTGTTGGTTCACTGTTCTCTATTAGTCAGGAGCATCACAGAACAGGTATGCTACAAGTATGTGTTCTATTTGTCATTACAACAATATAAAGTGGTGTACAGTATTGTAACTAGGGGTCAGCACGAATGTGGACCAAGGACAGGATTTTTCCCGAACAAGAATGGGCTTCATTACAAAATGGTTCAAATCACATCAAACTACAGCTGTAATAGCCTGGTGTTGCTTGTCAAAGTCCCGCTCCTGCCGGGTCCATGGAATCCCTCTTCCCACAGCATATGATGTCACAGCTTATAAAGCTGCACACGGCATCAGATGGAGCTGAATCAGGTGCACTAATCAATCTCCCAAATTAGCTCCTCCCCACACTCAGCACAACCACAAGTATATAGTGGAACGAGACAATGTTTTCCAGGAACAAGGTTCTACACATAACAGCAGTTACATGATTCAATATAAAGTGCATGTGTGTAAATAACTTGTGCAAATAACATGAATTACAATCAAGGTTTTTTTTTTTTGCAACAGTGCTGCTATAGTTTCATTTAAACACCTCAGTGACACTGCTGGGGTAGGAATAATGCACCAGCCAAATAATCCCTGCTCTGTGGTGCTACTATTGGGGTCCTGACCATTAGAACAGAGTTAAGGGGACGTACACAGTATGTACTGTAGAACACAAACAGATGGACTACAGTCTGGAATTGTAGAACTACAAAGAACATCTTTTACAGTACGTGGAACTGAGAACATGGAGAAATAAGTGTCCGATCTATGATGCTCTAAGACCATGCAACTATTTGTAAAACAGTAGGTTGTTTCTTTGGGTCAGCTTCAGGATTGATCATTTTTTCTTTCTTTAATAGTAAGCAGTTGGTATAAACAACGGTTTGTTATTCATGCAGAAAAAAAGTATTTAAAGCCAGAAATTAAAAGGTAGTTAAATCTACAAAACATCAGAAAAATAAGATATATAGTATTGCAATTAAATTCAACTAATCATGTTTAGATATTTTTAATTATATCTGTATTTTTTCCCTTATGTGCGAATGTTCATAGTCAGCAAAAAGAAAATGCGAATGTGAAAGTCAGAGAAAAGATTTAAGAACGCAGGAAATAGAATCAATGACAAATTATTATTCATTTTACTCAGTTATTCTTTATTAGGTTTTGTTATCTGTTCTAATCCTGCTGTATACAGACACTCCCAGTAGGAAAAAAAAAAAATTATATGGCAGCTCATGAATCTTTTGACTATGAGGATAATTAAGCTTGACCAGTTCATTGGGCTGCAAGCCAAGCATTCCTGAATAACTGCCCAGCAGCCATCAATTTATCTTCCCGTAAATAGTGTGCATAGGGTATTTTCTTTTAATCTAGAGGGTTCTCTCCTGTAATATTGATATAGTTTATTATGGAATAAATTACAAATAATTAGAATCCACAGGCTGATGAGGGACAGTCTTATCCACTACGTCACAATAACTTTGTATGAAACCAGCTCCTTAAGCTATTGCAGTTAATAAAATATGTATTATTTCAATCTTGGGTGAACACACATGTGACAAA
>JAFMOD010000534.1:429568-473631 GCA_019802435.1 Corydoras maculifer
TTGATCGATGGCTTTAATTTAAACCATACATGTGGTATTTTTTTTGTGCGTTAAAACGTATTATATTTTTTGTGACAGTTAATTCAGTGCATGAGCACTGTGTTAAAGCCACTAGCACACTCGCAAAATATTGCAGGCCTCGGATCTATTACAAGAAGCATTATGTCGCAAGCTGTCAGAGCCTATCCGAGGACTCAGTAATTCAGGATACCTTGTAACTGCGAAGATTGAACAATCCACTGGCAGTTTGGCTAACCAAACAAAAAAGTTGCTTTATGTCTTTATGTGAATTTGCAATCTGAAAACACCCTCACATTTTCCTGCCGTCCAATAATAACACAAGCTGACTAACAAAAGTGATTGAGAAACACAAAGACATTGAGAAAATCTAAGCATAATCTATAGTGGGCTAATATACAGCACTGGACTGAAGTTTTTTTTAACAAAAAGTTTAGTTTCAGGGAAAAGATTGGACCGAAGAACAGGTTTTTAAAAAAAAATAAAGAAGAACAAGACATCCTTAAACTAATGCTCTGGCCATCATGGGTGTCTCGATATGGAGGAGAACATGTTCTACAATAAATCTATCGACCTTCCAAATAGGTAGACAAACCCATCAACTCATTTTTATTTCCTTTTTTATACATTAACTTTTGTTAATGTATGTACATGTATATTGCTCCAGACCTGTGCACCCTACTCATTTTAATTTGTATGTTATATTTATCCATCCATTATCTTCCGCTTTATCCTCTACTAGGGTCGCGGGGGGGTTCCCCATGTCCATCCAGGGAGAGGGTTTCGGGCACTGGGCAGATACATCCAGGACAGGACACCAATCTACTGCTGGGCACACACTAACTCACAAAGACACTCTATATGGGGCAATTTAGAGAACTCATTTGACCTTGATCCATGTTTTTGGACTGTGGGAGGAAACCGGAGAACCTGGAGGAAACCCACGTGGACACGGGGAGAACATGGAAACTCCACCCAGATTGAGATTCGAATCCCTAGTGCTAAGAGGCAAACTTGCTAACCACTAAATTAGCCCATGTTATATTCATAACATACTATAATCTCATTGTACATAGTGACAATATAGTGTGTACAGTGCAAATAAAAACATTCTATTCTTTTCTTCAGATACTGCTTTTCAAGGGGTCCTTAAAACAAATGTATTATGTTGGTTATTTTGCTGAATCCTGCACTATTTTAAATTATTTATTTTTATAGCTCTAATTAATTCATATACAGAATTAGAGGTGTGTATTATTGTCAATAATGTCACAGCTGGACAAATGATTCAGCCAATCAGATTAAAGGACGGGAAACACGCATTTTATGATCTGTAATAAATAACAGATTTGACTTTTAGTGACCAAAAACAAAACAAAAACACAACTGCAGTTATAAACTGGTTAAATAGCACTTACGAAGCAATTTAAACCTTTAGGGCATGTTTTTTTTTCTTTGTATTGCAATTACATGTGGGTTTTTCTACATGCACCTAAACAAACAAACGTTTACAACTCTTGCATAATCAAAACTAATCAGTTTCCATTTCGGTGCAGCCTACCCCGTCCACATGCCTATTTTCATGCGTGCTTACATGTAACAGCGAAATCTCCCTGCAGGATAGTGGATAGAAAAATAATTGTGCAACACGAGTGTGAAGGAATCAATGGGAAATTCTTCTAAACCCATCCTCATCCTTTATTATTCATCATAGTGTCAGCCAGGGTCTCCACAGCAACCCATAACCCTGTTTTTATCTAACTATGCCAAAGACATCTCAATGCCAGGAAGTACAGACAAGTTGGACATATGTAGCCGATAAAGATAATAAGCGTTTTAATTCAACAAATGTGTTCAGGTAGAATGTGGCATAAAACTCCCACCGTCAGCAGGCACATCAGTGGCTTACGGTCATAAATCCCCGATAGCCTTAAGTTATCCGTTTTAGATATTTGTTAGGGGCTTTAAATGTTGACTCGTAAACCGATAACAGCAAGCAGTGATTTGGGTGTCCCGCTTGACCGTGTCGAGCTCGGCTTATTTAAGAGCTGATCTAAAATTGTTGCGCTTTAGTAATGAATGTCTAATGCAACACAGATGCACGTCCTCACGGTCCAGATCTGACATATTACTCACAGCTTTTACTCATTCAGTCCGAAGTAGCGAAGAAGAGCAGCACTCGCAGATCGCTGCAAAAGTGTGGGCAATTATTCTGAGCCGAACGCAAAATACCAAGAAGCTGACATAGTGAATAATTATACAGATAATTACCGGAAGGTTTAGCGAACTTCGAAATTGCAACTAATGGCAAGTTTGGAAATGTATGAACTTTTATGGAGGGAACACCAGAAAGCCGAAAAGGTCCAAACCTCTGCTGACGGATAGATTCGTCTTCATTTCAGGCAGTGAAATTAAGTAGAGGAGGGATAAGATCAGTAATTCAATTAATCCCAGGACTCTTTTCCCCCAACGTAATCCTAATAAACACAAATGAATCACACTTACGATAGTTTATAACTTGATTACACTGTAATCCTGGCTGGAATTTGAACCAAATGCTTGCTTTATTATATTTCATGCAGATGGGCTACTTAAAGCTCCCGTTGCACTTAATTGCAACCGTATGAACACAATGTTATGAATGGAGCTGTTCAAGGGAAATGGATCCTAATACGCCAGGCCTTTCTAAGTAAAAAAACACAGCACTGAGGTTAGATTTTCCTCCCATGACTTGTCATTTAGACAGTAGGATTACAACAATTCAATTCAATTTTTATAGTATTTATTTTGCTTATGTGAAAATAAAGGAAAAAAATCAACGTTGTGCCAGTTAGCATTTTGTAGATAAGAAAATTCAATACAGTTCCAAGCTGTGTTCAAAACATCTTGTTTAAAGTCTTTGCAAAGCTCATCTCATCATCTTGACTGCTTAAACCTATACTAGGGTCATGGCGGGGTTCTCCATGCTCATCGTGGGAGAACGTTTCAGGCGCTGGGAAGAAACACAAAGGCCATCGCTTGGCACACACTCACTCACACAGACACAGACACACACACACACACTATATTGGGGCAATTTAGATGAGAGCAATTAAAAGCAGCCAATACACATTTATTCATGTTTTTGGGCTGTGGGAGGAAACTGGTGAACCTTGAATAAACACACACAGACTCAGGGAGAATAGGGAAAATTCACCCAGATTGGGATTCAAACCTGGATCCCAGTGCATAGAGGAGAACGTGCTTACCATTACGACAAGGTGCTACTCCATTTGTAGCTTAATAGTGAACATGTCCCAGTTATAAAAATCTAAGTCTCACCATGTACTATGGCTGAAGTGTCCTTGAGCAAGGCAACTAACCCCAATTGCTCCTTAGGGGTCATGTACAGGGCTGCCCACCGCTCTGGGCACATGTGCTCACTTCACTCAGTGTGAGTTTTACTGCAAGGATGGGTTACATGTGGAGGACAGATTCCTCTGTGTGTAAGCATTGTAGGCAAAATTGATCATTCAACATTTCCATTTGGTCATTAAGCAAATGGTTTTATCCAAAGCATCTTACAAAGTGAGCAGAGGGTTGGCCACAGCATCCCTGAAGCAATGAGGGTTAAAGGTCATGCTCAATGACCCACATTGGTAACTTCAATGGACCTGGGATTTGAACCCCCAACCTTCAGATTGATAGCTCAACACCACAACCACTGAGGTGAGTTGGTGGCAATTCTTGTAAATCCCAAACTTATTTAATGAAGATGGGGTATAGGTTCCGTGTGGGCCAATAAAATTCTTCTTGACTGGCCCGAGTGTTTGGCGAGTGATTCGCTCAGTTGTTAGGGTATTGGTCTAGCAACCCAAGGGTTGTGGGTTAAATTTGAGGTCCATTGATGTTACCAGTGTGGTTTTTCAAGCAATACCCTTAACCCTCATTGCTTCAGGGATGCTGTATTTCTGATGCAAAAAAATGAAAACAAAACAACATCAAGGTGGGATACTTGCAAGTCGCTTTGAAGAAAAGAGTCTGCTAAATGACCAAATGTAAATGTTCTACACCAAACTCACTAAACCTTGTTGCTTGTTGAATATAAAAAATGTTTAGGGTTTTATCTGGTCTGTGTCTTGTCACTAAACCTTGTTCAGTATAAATGCTTGATTTTATACTCCTGTGCCAATAGGACTGGAATAAATCCCCTGATTAAGAGGCGTGTCCCACTACATTTGTCTATATACTTGGAAGTGTCTTTTATATCTTTCCATCTTGCTCCTTTTTATGTTTATATGCCAAGAAGGCGTTAAACTGTATTCGTCTTTTTTTATTGCCTATAAAAAGCATAATTTGCAAAGACTTGGGATCATTAAACAAGAAAAGCGTGATCTCAGGGTCAAGTAAAAGTACTTTATAGTCAATCGTCTAAACCTAAAACCTATTCATTATATGATGCAAAACCACAAATTTTAATACAAATAGAATGGGCCCTATAGACATACAAATTAAAAAAACTGACATACGCATATACCAGATTAAGACTAACCAGTGCAAACATTACATTTACAATTTAAGGGACAGAACCCTAACATAATGAAGGTTAAGGTTCATATTGGTAACGTCAGTGAACATGGGAATTCAACGCTCAACCTTCAGATTGATAGCCCAACACCCCAACCACATCCCTACAATAGCAATGACACACTGACACACCCTAAATCAAGATGTGTGGTCGGTTTTTAAATAAATCCTGAAAAATAACTTAGTTAAACTGGTTACCTGAGACAATCAATAACATCCATTCACCTCTTCACCCAGGTTATCATTAGTAGAGAACTATTTACAGTAGCAGTCTAAAGTTTGGACATTCCTTTTTGCTTTGAGAACCACTAAGCCACCGTGCCGCCCCTAGTTGTATATTGTTTTAATACAAATTATTTAAAAAGTGTTTTTTTTGGTTCTATTCGGAACTTAACATGTAATAAATTTAAGCAAACAATACAAAAAATTACTTTGGATTAACAAGGGAATGAATCATTCAGCATGAAACACCTGTTTATTGTTGTTCCGCATGACCGTGTATTGAACCAGCTGTCTTGCAGAACCACCTATCTGCTTTTCTATGACAGCAAGGAATACTTCCCATTAGCTAATTACTATGGCCGGCAGGGTCTGTGCAGTCCCCGACCTGTGGCTGAACTTTAATGGTGTGGTTAAAACTTCCTATTTAAAAGACATATTTCTGGCCGATCTCATTCCAAAACAGCTACGGTGTTCATTGCTTTGGGATGCGTGCCATGACCTCAGCTAATGAGCATGGCTGTGTAATTCAGAGCTAGCTTCAACAGGAGCAAGATCAAGTACACTGGAGCTTTACTTCTCCAGCTATCAGGGGATGATTCGAGGAAAGGAGAGATATTTCGAGGCTTTTTTGATTACTTGGAAGATTGCAGTGCCAAAAGTCGTCTTCGATTTAAAGAAACGAAGGAAAACACGAAATAAGACGCAACTGTTTTTTGCTGACTTTAAATCTTTCATATTTTATAAAAATGATGTTCCAAAAATGCCAAACTTCATCCATTCATCCATCCATCAATCTACATCTATATCATTGGTATAGTTAACAAAGCTAGGGAAAGAGATTAAAATAATAGTTTAATTAGCGTACATAATATAAGCAAGGCGGCATGGTGGCTTAGTGGTTAGCACGGTTGCCTCTCAGTGCTAGGGATTCCTTGTTCGTATCCCCATCTGGGTGGAGTTTCCATGTTCTCCCCGTGTCCACGTGGGTTTCCTCCGGGTTCTCCGGTTTCCTCCCATAGTCCAAAAACATGGATCAGGTCAATTGAATTCTCCAAAAATTGCCCCATGTAGAGTGTGTCTGTGTGAGTGAGTGTGTGCCCAGCGATGGATTGGCACCCTGTCCTGGGTCTATCTGCCCAGGGCACGAGGCGTTCTCCCCTGGATCGGCATGGGGAGCACCACCCCGACCCTAGTAGAGGATAAAGCGGGTGATAATGAATGGTGTTATACAACATTTCCTTATATTCATTCAATAAAGAAATAAAAAAGAAAAGTTTTGGTAACATTTTGCTTAAATCTGGTATTTATAATGCATTATTAACAAGTACATATAGTACTCATAATGCTTTATAATACTTGTCAAAAGCTATTGATGTTTATAGATGTACATAACACCCATAAAGTGTTATAACAACATGCCATAAGGCTTTATAACACAAATGACAATGCATCATGAATTATATATTTTAACTGTTCATCAACTTATTATACAGACCAGCGACATAAAGCCTTATAACATTTGTGTTTTAATGAACAATTTTTCTTGAAAATGCCTTTATAAGTGTTTATAACTGTTTATAAAATTATAATTCATATTATAATGCATTATGTCACTGTGTTATAAAGCCTTATGTCTAATAGTTATAACAATTTATGACTGTAATTATAAACATCTACGTACATAAAAAAAGGCTTATGACAAATTTTATAAAGTGGAAATATATGATCTGAGGACACAATCGTTCAAATCGTACAGCACAGTATAATTTATCATTTATATATATATATATATATATATATATATATATATATATATATATATATATATATATATATATATATATATTGCCCAGCGATGGATTGGCGCCCTGTCCTGGGTCTATCTGCCCAGCGCCCGAAACGTTCTCCCCTGGATGGGCATGGGGGACCCCACCGCGACCCTACTAGAGGATAAAGTGGGAGATAATGAATGAATATATGATTATATATATATATATATATATATATATATATATAAGTGAAGTGTCTACAGTGATTACACAGAGAGGAATGTGTCCTTCACCTTTTACCCATCTGTGCAGTAAAGCACACACTTATACACCCACTGAGTGAAGCGAGCACATGTGCATGGAGTTGTGGGCACCTTATACCTTATATATTGCGCCCAGGAAGTAATTGAAGTTAGGAGCTAATTGTCTCATCACTACTTAAAACTTGTAATTCCAAAAAAGATAAAGACATAATGACAAAGATAGAGAATTCATAAAGAAATGACGGTTAAGAGTCTTGCTCAAGCGCCCACAATGGAAACATCAATGTCAGTCAAGCACCTGGGATTTGAACCAAAAACACTTGGATTGCTAGCCCAATACCACAACAACTGAGCTATCACACTCTTGGGCCAATCAATAAGAACTTGATTAGCCCACACAGGGCCTATGCCCCATCTGCATTAAATAAGTTCGGAATTAACAAGAATTGCCACCAACTCAGAATGGGGCATTGTAAATGATCCTATTGATGTAATGAAGTTTAATAATAAATAAATTGGGTGTGGTAGCTCAGTGGTTAAAATGTTGGGCTATCAATCTAAAGATTGTGGGTTCAAATCCCAATAAATTTACCAATGTAGGTCCTCAAGCAAGATGCTTAACCCTTATTGCTCCAGGGGTGCTGTATGGCCAACCCTGTGTTCTCACCATAACCAAGTTCGAATATTTGTAATTCGCTTTGGATAAAATGTCTTATAAATGACTAAATGTATAAAAGCCAGTGCATTAGTTTGGAATTGCCTTGTTGAAAATGTTTGTTCAGATGGAATCATTTTGGGAATTGTGATCCAGTTGTACCAAACATGGGTTGACTGCTTTAATTTGAAAATCTGCAAAAAAATGACTTTAATAATTATCAGTGCCCAATTCCAACAAAAGCCAAATTAAAATCTTGGGAAGACAAACAACGCCTGTATTATTATTTTTTAAATCAGATGCTTTGAGAGTATCCTTCGCTTCTATTGTCAGGTGTCCACAAACTTTTTAGTCATAATGTGTCAAATTTATTAAAATCTCAGGAAGCGTGTTAAATCATCCCTGTGATAAAATGGTCCATGCAGTTTGCAGAGATACGGTTCTATTTGCTTTTTGCTAGTGGCTCATCATTTATCAGAGGAATGAATCATCCAACAAGTCTATTAGCAGGTAATATGAGGCTAAATCTGCCGTCTACGATTTGAGGAAACCTGTGGAAAAGAGCCATCCCAGGCAAAATGAGGTCTGACACTCAAGTCAATGATGCATGCATTTCCTGCTACAGCGAGAAAGACAAATTCACTTTAAATGTATCCCCACTGTGTAAGAGGGGTTATTAAAGGTCTTTTAGGTCTAATATCCACTGTCAATCAATGCGGTAAAAAGTAGGGGAGGAGGACATAATTTATTAAAGTCATTCTAGATGAAATGCATAACATATGCACCCCTCAGGGCGTTATGGCAATTCATCACGGAGCTCTCTCAATATGAAACAGAGTGAATTTAGATCTACTCCAGACAGGAGAAAACTTTCTGGACAATTGATCTCTTTTATTCATGAAGGAGTTGGTTGGAGCAGCAGAACCGAGTCAGCGTTTTAAATCAGGTGTATTGGAATCGAAACCCTACAAAGCTGGATAGACTGGGACAACTGGATAATGATCTACAGCACAACCTTCGTGAATAAAAACCAGACATCATCATTGAGTCATGTTCGAACAGAATGCAGAACTCTGGATATACTGTACCGTACAAACGGTGATGGTTACAATATGTGCAGGCCCAGTTCAGAGCTAATCATTTTTAACTAGAGAGAAAATAAAATAAACAGATTGCCAAAAGGAAGAGGGAATCCCCTCTGTCATGCAGAACCTCCTTAACTTGGCATGCCCAAAAAAACAAATCTGGGCGACTGGGTCCAGGAGGCCACGGCAAAGACAGGATTTACCTGGTGTTTACACAGGTGGGCTTGCATTCAGCCATATGGTTGGCAGGAAGAGTGAAAAAAAAGTGAGAGCCCCAACAGCGGAATACAGCGGGACTGCAAAGACGGGTGGAGGCTGTTGATTCACTGTCCCTTTCCATGTGGAGAAATCTTTTTTTTTTTTAAGTTTTTGGCCTAAGCCACATTACATGGAATTCTACAAAATGCATGTTTGTCTTGGACACGTCGGCAGAACCATCTCGGTTCCTTTGACTTTAAACGGTTCGTATGAATCCCAAAGCAGTAAAACAAAAATTGAAAATGCAAAGTAGCTTGGCACTCGTGCTAAAGCATAAAACCACGACTATGTATGTATGACTCAGTTCAAACGCAATAAATTACCAACAACGGTTTAATATATTTGAACCATTATGAGTCCGGGTTATTCAAGCATGGCTTAACCACAGGAACAGATCCTCCTCTTCCTCACATGTCCGACAGTCTGGTCAGGCTCTAATTGCTCTGGGTAAACTTCCGTTCACATGCCCAACTACAATCCAGCATTATTCTCTCGCTAATGTTTCCCCTCCTTCACTGGAATCAAAAACTGTGAGTAAACTGTGTTGTCATTTGTTAAGATCTGTGCTCAATTAAACAGATCATACTGTCTACAAAACGGAATTTAAGCATTTCCGCATGAACACACACAATGATGATGTTGGGCATGAGGACTATGAATGAACATTAAATCTAACATGTATACAAACTGGACTACTGTTAATAGACGTGTTAAAACTGAACAGCTTGTCTGTTATGAGAGAAGAAATATCATCCTGTACCAACAGTAAAACTTCTTATATAGTCTGTCTTTTTAAATTACAGCCTGGAGAACACATAATGCTGTATCATGAATCCAAGAGGCCTTCAGGCAAGGCATTAAAAGCATTTATAGATACAGTGGACTTCATTTGAGCTTAAACCACTTTTTTCACACCTCAGAAGAAGTTGTTTCTCTTTCATTGCTATTAGAGATATGAATAAATCTATGACCCAACGCATTCGGTACAAAATTATTTTACTCACTCACACTCAGACCCTTTAATATCACATGGACCTCCTTCATCTTCATACTGCATTATGCAGCCTAACAAAAATGTCACTGTTCTGATCTGCCTACTTTTAAGTCACTTAAGCACTAGATTTGTTCTCTTTAAATGTATTTTGTACACTCTAGACAGAATAAATTATATTTACATTCATTTAAAAGGAAATAAGAGCCGCAATTTTCATTGATTTCGGATTTTGTCGACAGAAAACAAAGGTTCCACTGTATAAATAAATGAGTGAGCGAGTGAGTAAGTACATACATAAAATACAATACATATGAAAAATAAATATAATAAAATAAAAAAAAACAAGGGCAGCATGGTGGCTTAGTGGTTAGCACGTTCGCCTCTCAGCACTAGGGATTCCCGGTTCGAATCCCCATCTGGGTAGAGTTTCCATGTTCTCCCCATGTCTACGTGGGTTTCCTCCGGGTTCTCCGGTTTCCTCCCACAGTCCAAAAACATGGATCAAGTCAACTGAGTTTTCCAAATTGCCCCATTTAGAGTGTGTATGCATGTGTGTCTGTGTGAGTGAGTGTGTGCCCAGCGATAGATTGGCGCCCTGTCCTGGGTGTGTCTGCCCAGCGCCCAGGGCGTTCTCCCCTGGATGGGCATGGGGAACCCCACTGCGACCCTAATATAGGATAAAGCGGAAGATAATGAATAAATGAATAAATAAAATAAAATAAAACTAGGCATTGAAACCAGACTGGCTAATGCTCAGTTTTGATTATAGTGTAACTGGTAGTAACTGCTGACTTGTGTTATTCTTTTTAATCCACTAAATTACTACATGTAAATAATGTTTAATATAAATTCTTTGTAATAAACTGTATTGCTGTTGCAAATGTACATATAATATAATGTTACAAAAAATATAATGTTAGGATACGTGATGTAAATATGTTAAGATTGTAATATGCAGGATTAATATGAACTGGTCATTCTGTAAAAATGATATATTTTTAACTGATATTCACTTATGTTCGACTTTATTAGATACACCTTCTTGTTATTTGTAACAGTTACATTTATCATGCATCATGTATTTTTTTTCATTAAACACGGAGTCCATCTGTATCATGAACGCAGATGGTTCGGCCAGGTTCCAAGTTGGTCTGGTAAATGAAATTGAGACAAGACGCAGACCAGATAAAACTGAAGACAAGTAGCATTTCTTTAAAGTGCCGCACTTTAAGACATTCAAATTAAATAAACCCAACTAGCTCAGTAGCTCTGGTAGCTCAGTGGTTATAGTGTTGTGCTTTCAATCTAAAGGTTGTGGGTTCAAATCCCAGGCCCTTGAGCAAGACACTTAACCCTTATTGCTCCAGGGGTTCTGAATGGCCAACCCTGTGTTCTGAACTCAACGATTATCCAGGTTGGGATACTTGTATGTAGGATAAAAGCATATGCTAAATGACCAAATGTAAATGCTATGTAACGAAATAAAACCTGCCTGAAGATGTGGTAGGAACACCGTAAAAGTAGGGGAGAAGGCAGAGCCGTCGGTAATAGATTTTAATTAGGGGTAATTATTACACCTCACGCCTGATGAACATGTGCACCCTTTATAATCAGGAACAGCACATGTCCTGAGGGGAGAAATCGACCACAAGTTATTGGAAGTGAGGGCAAGCCCTGAGCTTGTGAAATTCTATCTCCGTTCCTCATTCGTCCCACCCCATTACACTGTGGTGCCGAAACCCAGCATGAATGCGGACACCCCAATGTAACAGGAATGGGAGAACCACACACATGATTTCAGAAGCTCAGGCACAGGTTTAATTGAAACTCTATTAAAAATCACATGTTTAAAATAAGGGAGGCACGGTGGCTTAGTGGTTAGCCCGTTCGCCTCTCGGCAATAGGGATTCCCGGTTCGAATCCCAATCTGGGTGGAGTTTCTATGTTTTCCCCGTGTCCGCGTGGGTTTCCTCTGGGTTCTGCGGTTTCCTCCCACAGTCCAAAAACATGGATTAAGATCAACTGAATTCTCCAAATTGCCCCATATAGGGTGTGTTTGTGTGAGTGAGTGTGCCCAGCGATAGATTGGTGCCCAGTCCTGGGTGTATCTGCCCAGCGCTCCAGACGTTTTCCCCTTGATGGGTATGGAAAACCCCCCCACGACCCTAGAGGACAAAGCGCTAGATGAATAAATGGATGTTTACAATAATGCGTAAATGCCATGTTCTTGCTTCCTGCAGCCCGTGATTATTGTTTCTCCCTGCGGCAAATGTTGTAGCTGGTTATAAAGGGTGTACACATTCATCAGGTTATTTTATATAAATCAAATATATTAGCGGCGGGCGTCATGGTGGCTTAGCGTTTGGCACATTTGCCTTTCAGCACTGGGGATTCCAGGTTCGAATCCCAATCTGAGTGGAGTTTCCATGTTTTATCTATTGTTTGCATGGGTTTCCTCCGGGTTCCCCAGTTTTCTCCCGCCGTCCAAGAATATGGATTCAAGGTAACTTGAATGCTCTAAATTGCCCCATATAGTGTGTGTCTTTGTGAGTAAGCGTGTGCCCAGCAATAGATTGGCGCCCTCTCCTGGGTGTTTCTGCCCAATGTCCAAAACATTCTTCCCTAAATGGGCATGGGGAACCCCCGCGACCCTAGCAGAGGATTAAGAAGAAATTAATGCATGAATATTAACTAAGCCACATCACGTGCGTTACGTTAATTCTGTTTGTTTGTGTTTAGCGCCATATCAGCAGCATATTGCTTATTTATTGGACTTAAATCACTTTCTTTATACGAATGATTTCCAAAGAACTAAGTGTCTTAGCTGTTGGGATCTTTTCAAACCGTTCTTTCATATTTTCAACCCTATGAAAGCGATTTTTGGTGGTTATAATTGCAGGGTATTCTACTAAGATGTGTTATTAGTTGCACAGGGTTTGCAGTCTAAAGCCTGCTCGCCAACCAGGAGGTGACTGTGTGTAAGTTCAATTGGGCAACTAGTCAGGATCTTCTGATCTTGTCTAATAAGGAAGTCTGTATTATATTTATTATTAATGATGGGGATATTCCGTACAGTTTATTTTGTATCGCCAGACCATTTATCTTGCATTTTCTTCTACAGTGTACTTCGACAAGACGTTAGCCATCAATAATGTATATATATATATATATATATATATATATATATATATATATATATATATATATATATATATATATATATATCTAGGGGGGGGGGGGGGGGGGGGGGGGGGGGGGGGGGGGGGGGGGGGGGGGGGGGGGGGGGGGGGGGGGGGGGGGGGGGGGGGGGGGGGGGGGGGGGGGGGGGTATATATATATATATATATATATATATATATATATATATATATATATATATATATATACATACATATACATATATTTGGTCATTTGGCAGACAATTTTATCCAAAGTCATTTACAAGTATCCCAACTTAGTTAGGGGCAGAACACAGGGACAGCACATCTGAAGCAATGAGGGTTAAGGGCCTCGCTCCAGGGCCCATGTTGGTAACTTCAGTGAACATGGGATTTGAACCCTCAACCTTGGAATTGATAGTCCAACACTCTAACCACTGAGCTACCAGCTGCCCATCCCTTTGCCTTTAATGCCACTATGACCAGGAACCCAGCAATAGAGAACGAAGAATTCTCAGCTGTAGAGTTCTCTGATTAGAGCTAGGTGTGTTAATAATCCATAATCAAAGTCCATTACAGATGGCTCTGCCTTCTTCTCCAGTGCCACTGCACTCCCACCCCAGCTATGAAACGAAAACAAAACCTGCCTGAAGACCAGCACTAAAACAGATAGACACAGGCAAATGGAAACACGGTGCAGTATTATCTCATCATCTTTCAATTACCCCTTTACTAGGGTGGCAGATTCCATGCCCATCCAGGGGAGAATAGGCAGATACACCCAGGACTGTGCGCCTATCTATCGCCTTGCACACACACTCACTTACACAGACGAACACACTACAACCAGTAGGGGTAATTTAGATAGGGGTCTTTCAGAGCAGTCAATTCACACTGATGGTTTTAATATTACAGCCGATCTGTAAATACAAACATTTCCAAAAAAAAGCTTTCAAACACAACACGCCACTATATTCAGATCACAGGTCAGGTTCCTTCTATTCAAAATACTGTTTCCCAAATTAAGCTCAAGCACCATTGGATTCACAAATGGCTCCCAGAATCAAAGAGTAGAAATCATTCTAATGAGTGTTGGGAGCAGTCAGAAATAAAAGTTGGGTGCTGGCAGCAACTACCGGTCCGTTGAACGAGAACCAGGCCTGCGAATACCGCATGTTCATCCAAGCATGAAGCATAATTTCACATTGATTAATTAGAGCATGAATGTAATGGGACATGAATTAAACTGTAGTAAACAGTCTTTCTGCTCATCTTTGCAGGTCCGTTTCCCGTAGTTATTGGTCATGCTGGATTTATTTTGCTGTTGAAGATCCCGGCTTTATTTACAGTCACATTTGGTCATTTAGCAAATGCCTTTATCCAAAGCGACTTACAAAGCGAGCACAGGGCTATTCACAGCAACAACCCACATTTGTAACTTCAGTGGAAACCCACATTTGTAACTTCAACCTTCTGAATGATAGCCCAACACCCTAGCCACTGAGCAACTATTATTTAAATGCATTCTCTACAATGAGCTGTACTGAATGGATCTGCACCCCACTTTTGGGTTTTGTGCACTTTAATAGACCCATCTGCTGTCACTGGTTCTTGCAAATATTACAGTACAGTTTATGTGGGTTTCAGAAGCAAATAAAGAGCCTGCATCTTAATATACTCCATAACAATAGTTTTGCAGCTGGAATGTCAATTGCGCCTCGTTCTTAGCGCACTTTGATATTTTTTTGTGGTCGACAAAATTTATTTCGGTATAATAAAACTTGCTGTTTTTATTTAAAAGGCTAGCGTTGAAGGAGGAGCCGGCAACACAGAATCACTTAATGTCATTCCAGATGTCTTGCCCAATGAAAGGGTATTGACATTGACAGGGAACGGGAGAAGGGGAGAGGGCCAACTCTCTGCCCACTTCCCAGGGGAGGCTGATGGAACTTATAAGCAGCTTTTAAGTGCCCGACGCTTGCGTAGGATTCATCCATCAGATCACAAACATATGGGGCAGCGAGGTTGGGCAGTCTAGAACGGAGTTCATTTAAGAGCAGCAAGACTGGCAAAGATGAAGAGGTTTTAAGCCAAGAGGGTTTGTCAGTGGTGGACAAAGTATTCAGTACATTATGGAAAAATTCCAATACAGCTATGCATTAGGAGTGTAACGGTACATGCATGTACATACATATACAAGCAGATCACTTACAGACTTACTGTATTACAATCTCTTAATTATAACTTTTATTTGCAGGAATGCTTTAGTATTAGAGGTTGGAGACTTTAAGTTAATTCCAGTTTTAATAGACCAAGCTTTTGCTCGGCATGTTGTGAAAAAAACAAGCGTGAGAAATACACGGAGCCGAGAGAGAGTCTGTTTCAAAGTTCTCTTTTGCTGACTGGACTGGAGTTACAATAAGCCTGACTTCTCCAAAGCGTTACAATTGTGGCATTTTGCGCTATACATGTTACAAAATTTCTGTAGGTTTGAAAGTGTTTTATAGCATATGAAGTGTTTATACGAGTGTGGAAACGGTCCATGAATCCTTAAACTATCCATCCATCCATCCATTCATCCATTATCTTCTGCTTTATCCTCTATTAGGGTCGCAGGAAGGGGGGGGGGTTCTCCATGCCCATCCAGGGAAGGAGGTCTCGGCCACAGGGCAGATTCCATGTTCTCCCCGTGTCCGTGTGGGTTTCCTCCGGGTTCTCCGGTTTCCTCCCACAGTCCAAAAACATGGATCAAGTCAATTGAGTTCTTCAAATTGCCCCATATAGAGTGTGTATGTGTGCGTGGGTGTGTGAGTGAATGTGTGCCCAGCGATGGATTGGCGCCCTGTCCTGGGTGTATCTGCCCAGCGCCCGAAACGTTCTCCCCTGGATGGGCATGGGAAACCCCCCCACGACCCTGATATAGGATAAAGCGGAAGGTAATGGATAGATGGATGGATTTCACTCTTGCTCCATGCTTGCCTCTTCCATGTTCTCCCCGTGTCTGCGAGGGTTTACTGTGGGTTCTCCGGATTCCTTTCACAGTCCAAAAACTTGGATTCAAGGCAAGTTGAATGCTGTAAATTGCCCCATATAGTGTGTGCTTGTGTGTGTCTGAGTATGTGAGCCCAGCGATAGATTGGCATCCTGTCCTGGGTGTATCTACCCAGTGGCCGAAATGTTCTCCTCTGGATGGGCATGGGGAACCCCCCCACGATTAAGTGAAAGATAATGAATACATGAATGTTCAGAATGACCAAACTCAGATCAAAACACCAACCACAACACCAAATTTATTAAATTTTGTTTGTTTCTTGGTTACACGTGTTGGCGATGATACTGCAGATGTTTAACTTTGTTGATGTCCTAAACAATACTTAAAAGGATTTGACACATTACTATAATATACTATACAATACATATATACAGTGTAGCTGGGTTCGTCCTTAACTACTGAGGTGTTTTTCTCTCATTTGTAATTGCTTTGAATAAAAGCATCCACCAAATTTCTAAAACTAAATTTTTATTAAAATATTTATTCATCTTCTAAACTAAAGGGTGGCACAGTGGCTTAGTGGTTAGCACGTTCATCTCTTTGCACTGGGGATCAAGGTTTAAATCCCAATCTGGATGTTTTCCATGTTCTCCCCGTATCTCCGTAGGTTCCCTCTGGGTTCTCCAGTTTCCTCCCACAGTCCAGGTAAATCAGCTGCCATAAATTGCCCCATATAGTGCATGTGTGTTTGTGAGTAAGTCTTGTGCCCTGTCCTGGGTGTATCTGCCCAGCGCTCGGAATGTTCTCCCCTGGATGATGGAAACTTCAATTGTACTTTAATGTGAAGTGTTATAATTTAAAACACATGAAAAGCGTAACATTCAGGGCATAATGCAGAAGAACTCTGACTGGGTTTGATCAACTTTTATAGGCACGCTGTAGAGCTGGAATCCCCAAACAATTAGACTATACATAAATGGGTACAGGAATGCTGAGTCTAATCGCTCAGAAATGGCAAAAATCAGTCCAACAGACCCTGATGAGAATGTAACCAGGATAATATTGCCAAAAAAAGTCAAGCCATGCTACAAATAAGTCCGTGGGTTCCAAATCTTAGAAGCCCGTTTGCCATCTCTGACAATCAATAGTGTTCTTACGCAAGTGAAAAAATGTTTTATAGATACTTTAACACCGCAGCGCTTGGCGCAAAAGTGCCAGCTCTAATTGTTTTTTTTTTTTTTAATTCTTCACATTACCACCAGCGTGCTGACTCTGACTGTTCATTAGGATCCCTGAGAAATAAATTTGAAAGTACAACACAAAACAGAGAGCTCTATTGTAATATAATGGAAGAAATGCAGCTTGTGGCTTTTGCAGTTATTCTATGTAATTATCTCACAGCTCATACAGTTATTCCATGGAGTTAACTCTAGGAGCGGCATTTAAAAAAAAAAGGTAAAATACTGTACTTTATTTTATTCCAGTGCAAAGGAGACCTCTATGGACAGAAGGCAACAACACATCTGTTCATGTAAAGAGAAAGACATCCTGTCTGTGAAATACAAAAATATCTGTATGCAGAATACAGCTACACTGCTTTGACCTCGCAGGAGGGATCCACCAAAGAGCTCAAAGGTCTCCATGACATCACAGTAGATTATTTTGCAGATACTTTTATTTGAAGAAACTTACAAGTATCCCAATTTAATGTTTGGGGTCAGAGCACAGGAACAGTCATTAAACGTGGTTAAGGACCTTCCTCAAGGGCCCACATTAGCGACTGAAGATAATTCAGATTGATGGGAGCTCGATAGCAACCACTAAGCCACATGGCTCAGTTTGAAGATTTTGTTATCGACATGATGGGAAAAAAAAAAAAACACATCCATCCATTATCTTCCGCTTTATCCTGTACTAGGGTCGCAGTGGGTATATATATATATATATTATTATTATTATTTTTTTATTACTATATTAATCCTAGAGTTCCCCATCCATGGGAGAACGTTTTAGGCACCGGGCAGACACCCAGGACAGGGAGCCAATCTATGTCTGGGCACACTCACTCACACACTCACTCACACACACACACACACAGAGACACACAGACATACAGACATACACTCTATAGGGGCAATTTAGAGCACTCAATCTACTTTGAATCTATATTCAATCTTTGTTCAGTCATCTATGTAAAGGAGGAAACTGGAGAACCTAGAGAAAACCCACATGGACACAGGAAGAACATGGAAACTCCACTGAGATTGGGATTTGAACCTGGATACCCAACGTGCTAACCACCCACTTAACCACTATAATATATATATATATATATATATATATATATATATATATATATATATATATATATATATATATTCATTCATTCATTATCTCCCGATTATCCTCTATTAGGGTCGCGGTGGGGTTCCCCATGCCCATCCAGGGGAGAACGTCTCGGGCGCTGGGCAGATAGACCCAGGACAGGGCGCCAATCCATCGCTGGGCACACACTCACTCATACACACACACTATAGGGGGCAATTTTAAGAATTCAATTAACTTGTTCCATGTTTTTGGACTGTGGGAGGAAACCGGAGAACCCGGAGGAAACCCACGCAGACACGGGGAGAACATGGAAACTCCACCCAGATGGGGATTCGAACCGGGAATCCCTAGCGCTGAGAGGCGAACGTGCTAACCAATAAGCCACCGTGCCGCCCTATATATATATATATATATATATATATATATATATATATTATTTATTATTTATTTATATTATTTATTTAATTTTCGATAAGGTTACACTGAGATGGCACATTTTTAAAACATTGCCACAAACAAATTGTGGATGTAAATGCGATTGCAAACAAAAGTGGTCTGACCAGATGTTTGTCAAAGGATGTTAATGTTTTCCAGGTGCCCTGAGATACATGTCATAAGAAACACAACTGCAGTGACAGGGTCCTCCAAGGTCAGCTCCCATGAACATTTGAGTCAGACAGTACGGTGGACACGCAAATTGTAAGAAGAGAAGGTCAATTATATCTATGGCAGCTCATCCGTGCGTGTGGCATGCAGGAACGAATGGGTGCAATATGCGGAGATCTGGTTAAAGGGGGGGGGGGGGGGGGGGGGGGGGGGGGGGGGGGGGGGGGGGGGGGGGGGGGGGGGGGGGGGGGGGGGGGGGGGGGGGGGGGGGGGGGGGGGGGGGGGGATATATATATATATATATATATATATATATATATATATATATATATATATATATATATTAGTTTGCAGTTTCACAGGAGAATCATCCTGGACTGTAAGGCTTATTTGATTCCACATGGGTGTCATTAAACTTGTGCAACCTTGTTCTTATGCTATATTTAAACCTGAGAAAAAATAATGTAATTACGAACAGCCCAATGGGGCTTCATGCCATTTAATTAACTACAAATGCCTTTGTGTCTTAAAATGTCCGAATTAATTGAGATGTTCCTTCTTGTGGGAAATATAGTAACAGTCCCTTATCGCTGTCAGTATTAGTTCATGTTGCTCATACAGCTTTCATTTTAAGTACTACAACATGTCTTAATTATTAAATGAAGCCTGCTCGTAGTATATTGCAAAATTGGATTTGCATGAATGTTGACAATATTTTATGTTAATGTTTTTCTTTACACTGTAACAAGATGCAATATATTAACTAAAGGACGTGAGAGGATGGCAATCACACTTACCTGTACTTATTATACATCTTATTTAAAAGGTATTATGTAACTTTGGACCAGGTTTGGCCTTTAAACTCTCTTTTCATTATTAACTTAGAACAGCCAATTTACCTTAAATCCATGTTTTTGGACCATGGAAAGGAACTGGAGAACCCAGAAAAAACCCACACAGACATGGGGAAAACACAGAAACAAGAACCTGGATCCCCAGCATTGAGAGGGAAACATGTTACCCACTAAGCCACTGAGTCGCGCTTATTTGTAAATCTAATCTCATTATCTCCTGCTTATTACTCTACTTAGGTCACGTTGGAGTTCCCATTGCCCATCCAGGAAAGAACATTTCGGGCGCTGGGAAGATACATCCAGGACAGGGTGCCAATCCATTACTGGGCACACTCAGCCACAGAGACACACACACTATATGGAGCAATTTAGAGCATTTCATTTATATTAAATCCATGTTTTTGGACTGTGGGAAGAAAACGGAGAACCCAGAAAAAACCCAAACAAATATGGAGAGAACATGAAAACTCCATCCAAATTGGTATTTGAACCTGGATCCCCAGCACTGAGAGGAGAATGTGCAAACCACTAAGCCACTGTGCAGCTCGGCCTTAAAGTGTTCCCCAAAAAAGGTTATAGAGTATGTCAGTGAGAAATGTGGCTATTAAAAACAGCATGTTTGGTCAATCAGAGACTAAATAAGAAAACTTGGCATGTACCTGACATTCCAATTCATTCTAAAGGTGCTTAGTGGGGCTGATGTCACAGCTTTGCCAGACCACTGCTATTACATCACACAAGCCTCAAAAACCACTTGTTTATGAAATTCTCTTTCCCAATAATTCCACCACAAGGACTGACCACAAAGTTACAAGCATATCATTTTCTACATTTATTTATTTAAAAATCAGTGTGGTAGCCCACAAATGCTGAAGTTGAGTGAGCATCAGCAATGTCATCAGCCAAAGCAGGTGTCTACTTGTACAACCCTTAGAGGCATTTGAGGCCGTTGAAGGATTTTAGTTGAGGCCAGTCTTGCAAACTGAAGGTCCCAGGTTGGATTTCTAATCCCACAAAGTGCTATAACTAAAGTGCCCTTGAGCAAGGCATCTAATTTGCCCAATCTGGCTGGAGTTTCCATGTTCTCCCCGTGTTCGAATGGGCTACCTTCGGGTTCTCCAGTTTCCTCCCACTATCCAAAAACATGGATTCCAGGTAAATTATATGCTCTAAATTGGCCCATATAGTGTGTGTGTGTGTGTGTGTCTGTGTGAGCGAGTGTGTCCAGAGATAAATTTGTGCCATGTCCTGGGGGTATCTGCCCAGCGCCCAAAATGTTCTCGCCTGGATGAGCATGGGGGAACCCTCCTACTCCCACAGTAGAGAATTAATCGGAAGATAATGAATGAATAAATGGAATTAAATGTAATTATTGCTTTAGTGATATGCATTTACAGTATTTGTATTTATACAGTATTGGGACTTTAAATAAATGAAATAGAATGAATAGAAGTATATGTATCATAACCTGACTCATAAACACAAATACTACTAATCTAACATTAACCCAACCTTAACTATAACCATATGACATGTTTTAAAACTTAATAATTTACTTTGTGAGGTCCACACATTGTGACTGTGTAATAGGTTTTGTTTCCAAAAATGTATTATATATACCTGGCACACACACTTGATTAACCAAAGCACCATAATAATGGTTAAGAAAATAAACTGCTAATAAATTGTATTGTTTTAGTTTATGCTTGTCTTTATCATCAATGTTTTGATATCTATATAATTTATATTTTGACAAGTACGCTGAATAAACTCCCAAATGTCTGGCATTAGCAAATAATGGCACTAAGCATCTTTTAAATGTTGGTATGTGAAAGTAATATTATTAGAATACAAATAAAATTAAAAAATAGTAAATCAATAGAAATAGCTTGCAATATTACTAGCAATCTTCGTATTCTGGCTAAATGACCTTATAAATCAAAGGATTTATTGAGGAATAGAAAAATGTTTTCCTGTATGTTTAAAGGCTGAATGTGTGAATGACACAACCCTAAAAGATGTCTGGTAATGGGATGCTGATGACAACTCACTGTCTACGTACTAGAAGCTCTTAAATCCTGCAGCATGCCTTTATTGGCAGAAAACTTATGTGAGCAACATCAATTCCAATGTTTATTTGATTCCCATTGCCAAAGTTGTACATCATCAAGCATTTAGACATTCAGTCTGTAGTCTTACCAACATTTGTGGAATACTTGCTTATTCCACAAGAGCTGAATATGTGAATAAGAGCTTACTGAAGTGTACTGTGGTACTTTAACAGGATGATGTTGTTGTAGTTTGGGTTTTTTTCCTTTAGATTTTCCATGATCAACTGTGTTATTATTAAAAAATGAAAGTATTTAGAAACCACAGCAGACCACGTCAAGTGTCACCATGTGCTGAAAGTCTGCAACACTCAATAACTCAATAACTGCAGCGTTCCAAACCTTGACTAACATAGGCAGAAAAACCGTCCACCTTAATGCCTTCATGACACGGGTGTTCTTAGTCAAGCACATCCACACACGTCATCAGGAGCGCTTCAGTAAATATGTGTAAATATTTAACACTTAATATTTTAATTCGTGTTAAAGCCACACAAAAAAAAGGGTCGTTCCAGTCCTTATATCTGATCAGGGCCTTGTGGACCTTCAAGCCCTTCTCTAAATAATATCGAAAAACAGAGAATGATGTTAATTACATTTTGTCCATGAATAATTCTTAATTAATTCCAAGTGGGGGTGGCACGTTGGCTTAGTGGTTAGCATGTTCTCCTCTCAGAACTAGGAATTCCCGGTTCGAATACCAATCTGGGTGGAGTTTCCATGTTATCCCAGTGTCCATGTGGGTTTCCTCTGGGTTCTCCAGTTTCCTCCCACAGTCCAAAGACATGGATCAAGGTCAACTGAATTCTCCAAATTTGCCCCATATAGAGAGAGTGTGTGTGTGTGTGTGTGTGTGTGTGTGTGCGTGCTTCTGTGTAAGTGAGTGTGTGCCCAGCGATAGATTGGTGCCCTGTCGTGGGTGTAATTGCCCAGTGATCAAAACATTCTCCCCTGGATGGGCATGGGGAATTCCCCCGCAACCAGGACAGGGAGCCACACTCTATATGAGGCAATTTAGAGAATCCAATTTACCTTGAACCCGAAGGAAACCCACACGGACATGGGGAAAACATGGAAACCGTGCATCACCAGCGCTAAGAGGCAAACATGGTAAACAATAAGCCGGCCCTTATAATTATAAAATATTGTACATTTCTGTATTAAATACTACATTTATCCTTTCATTCATTATCTCCCGCTTATCCTCTATTAGGGTCGCGGTGGGGTTCCCCATGCCCAGGGGAGAACGTCTCAGGCGCTGCACAGATAGATCCAGGACAGGGCGCCAATCCATCGCTGGGCATACACTCACTCACACAGACACACTCTATAGGGGGCAATTTTGAGAATTCAATTAACTTGATCCATGTTTTTGGACTGTGGGAGGAAACCGGAGAACCCGGAGAAAACCCACGCAGACACGGGGAGAACATGGAAACTCCACCCAGATGGGGATTCGAACCGGGAATCCCTAGCGCTGAGAGGCGAACGTGCTAACCACTAAGCCACCGTGCCGCCTACTACATTTATTCTCTATTAAATATTATTTTGTATTCTATAAAAGTGGGTCGCAATTTAATATCTATGAAAATGTGATATTAAATGTGAAAATGTGGGTCTTGGGATCTAAGCTATGTGGGAATAGAACAGGATCTTTTAAAAATCACTTTCAAGTAAGCTTTCACACTGCACTGTCTTCAGGCATTTCTTTCCACTGGCCTTTCCAGTGATCTGGTTCACAAGGCCTTAATTATCAAGGCATCTGAAAGAAGCGCAGGATATCTGGGAGGACTTTTAGGGTGAGAAGATGCCAGAAGTGATTGGAGACAGTTTGAAGCAGAGGTGGAGAGAGGATGGAAAAGGCTGCTGAAGGTCTCCACCTGTTGCTCATCACGAGGCAGCCGTGCACAGCTGTGCTAGTCTGCACCAGCACCCTGGATAATTAAACCAGGGTTCTCAACTATTTTCTGAGGGTGGGGCGGACGGGGTGCAACAAAGGCTGAGAGATACTTAGTAAAACGGTCCAGCAACCCTCACCCCCAGGTAAGACGAAAGGCATATCCACAGGCTTTCGAATGAATTGTGAATTTCCCCATTGTGGGACAAATTAAGGTTTATCTTATCTTATCTTATCTTCAGAGAATTCATAGGTTAGCACAGATTTGACACCCAGTGACATTCATGGCCCCACCAGGACATGGAATGGTTTGGCTGTTTTCTTCACCTTCTGGGTCTTTACGCAACACGGTGGGAATAAACTCCCTCTAATTTCACAGAGCTACGGCAATGCGTCAATCGTTGCATTCCATTTTCGCTCGACTCAAGTGTTTTCTTGTGAGAGGAAACAAACACTTTAACGCGCTTAATGAAGAGACAACTTGAGTGTGTTGACAATTCACTGGCAAGACCGCAACGAACGTCTGATTGTTGATGTCCGTCTACGTTGTTTTCGGTCAGCAGTGCACCTGTGTTTTCCATTGGCAAGCATGCAATTAGCCAGAAATTGACCTAAAAACACTTTGAATCGGGAGCACCACGCCTGTCGACAAAATTATATATGCGCACTCCACCCAACCCAACCATGCACATATATACACACATTAGTGAAGTGAGCACATGTGCCGGAGCAGTGGGCAGCCCTGTATATGGCACCTGGAAAGCAAATTGGGGTTGTCTACATACGTGTATACGTGTACTGAGTTCCAAATTCTATAAAAGTATTGTTGTGCGACCGAAAATTAATTCAGAGCTTGTCGTCATTCCGGGAGGATTAAACAAAGCTGGACATTGGCGTAAACAGGGTGTTTAAAGTAAAGTTGCGGGTGGCGTGGGAGCGATTGATAATAGACGGCGAACACACGTTTACTAAAACTCGGGAGGCAGCGGCGGGCGAGCTACGCCACCGTCTGTGAATGGATGGTGGATGCCTGGGCTAAGGTTTCTGCTGTAACAGTTGTCCGAGCTTCCGCGAAAGCCGGCATCGTTGCCGAACAGCCGTTTTACTTTTCTTGTAGATTGTATGTTTTAGCAAGTGCCTTATAATACGGTGCCGTACAGAATAAGTACCGTACAGAAATAGAGTCCGTAATTGAGACTGCGCCTTATAGTACGGTGCGCCTTATACGTAAGACAAATACAGAAATAGACCCCATAATTCAGACTGCACCTTATAATACGGTGCGACTTATGGTCCGGAAAATACGGTACAATAAAGCAGTAAGGTACGAAAGAGCTAAGAGTGGCAAGAAAAAACTCCCTGTTATGTTGTTATTTTAAGGAAGAAACCTTGGGAGGACTGAGACTCAGTGGGGGACTCATCCTCCTTTAGTGGCCAGGCAGCATTAACAGTGTAGGACACTAATGTACAGATTGTGTAGTGATCAGGTATCTGTATTTAACAATTGGAGGAACTATACAAGTCCATTGAGTGCATTCTGCAGGACAGCCAGTCCAATAAAAATCCAGTTTCAATATAAATTACAGCATTGCAGAATTTTCACCCAAATAATAAGTGCTTTGTGGTGGTTCTGTGGGGCTCTTGATCACTGGAAAGTAGAATATCATTGTGCACATTAAGGGAATGAAGTGTAGATGGTGAATGAAGCAAACGAGGGATGAAATGTCCTAGAAACGTTGTTTATCAGGGCTTGAAATTAACTTACAAATCAATTTACCAGTCTATTTGGTAAGTAAGTCTACAACAGTTTAGGATGTGTTACTATTGTCCTTCAAAAGATTCCTATGTGGTCAAATGTGTGTGTGTCAGTTTTTGGTGGGGTGTGTGTATGGGGGGTTGTGGAAAGTTAATTAGAAAAGTTAATATATTTTCTTATATGAATTGTTATGATTGGGGCTATTGATTAATCATGACATTCTTGCATCGTCTGTCATGTTTACAGCAGGGCGGCACAGTGGCTTAGTTATTAGCACATTCGACTCTCAGCGCTGGGGATCAAGGTTCAAATCCATATCTGGGTGGCGTTTCCATGTTCTCCCCATGTCCGCGTGGGTTTCCCCTGGGTTCTCCGGTTTCCTCCCACAGTCCAAAAACATGGATTCAAAGTAAATTAAATGCTCTAAGTTGCCACATATGGAGTGTGTGTGTGTGTGCGTGTGTGTGTTTGTATTACAGTAAATGTGCCAATTAATAGATCGGTGCCCTGTCTGTCCTGAGTGTATCTGCCCAGCGCCCGAACTCTCTCTCCTGGATGGGCATGGGGAACCCCCCCGGTCCCTAGAGTATTAAGATAATGATAATGAATGAATTAAAGCTCAGAGCAAGCAAAGCATTATGACGCCATGATTAGGATAAGATTCAAAGAAATTAAGTGTCAACAAATGAATACAATGAAAAATAGAATCATCAGTGATAAATGTTGCCTGGTAATTCAACCCCACCATGGTGCTAATTCTCACTCTGTATCGTTCGCCACTGCTAAATGGTGGAACAATCTTCCCAACTCTGTCCATAAAGCGGAGTCACTTAGCATCTTTAAGAAACAACTAAAAACACATTTATTCCACAAAAAAGTACATATAAACAAAAGATAAAATTAGGCTGGATCGGATAATGATTGGGTTTTGATTACACTACAGTGTAGATGTTTTTACGTAACTATTGACTTGTGGTGTTCTCTCATTTGTAAGTCACTTTGGATAAAAGCACTTGTTAATTGACTAAAGGTAATGTAAACGTAAATGTAAACACTGTGACGGCCCCCTAACTCCAAATTCCATCTAGTCTGCAATGCTGTAAGTTGGTGTTTGCAGGTAAAATGCTGTTGCATTTGAAAAACCCTTTAATCTGCGATCTTGCTCATATCTTTTAACTCGGGTGTAAATACAGCCAAGAAACCTTTACACAGACTTGGATTGAAAAAGCAGACGTTGACGTCTTAAAATCATTACTTACGTGCGTTTTAACCACCACTATGTCCCACATTCAGTTAAGCATAGAAAAAGCCAACTGAAGGTACTTTTTCTGGGTGATCTAAGCTGTTCTCCTTGGAACAATCTTCTTAATACTGCCGTTCTGGTATCATTACTATGTCTTATGCTCCACCATGACTAATTACTGCTGACAAATAGAGATTTTATCATCTTTTCCGGACACCTTGTTGAACTGCTTGTGATGACATTCTGCGCTTCAATGCCATCCGTCATGTCGCGTCATCTGATCAGCCCTGTAGGGAGCTCGAATAAAACCGCTGAGAATATCAGCCGATAGTGATCAGGTGCCAAACAATCGAAGTACATATAGCACATATAGTATAAATAGTGCAGGTAGGCTGGCAGCCTTAAACGCTAAATCAATTTATTTACAGTTCTGTATAAACCCTATTGAAAAGGATAATTATAAATAACCTTACAACAAACATTTTTTCCCACTATCCTCTTAAAATGTGTCATTTAAATAACTAGTATAAATTACACTATTATCCATCCATCCTTTATCTTCCGCTTTATCCTCTACTAGGGTTGCATAGGGTTCCCCATGCCTATCCAGGGGAGAACGATTCAGGAGCTGGGCAGATCACCCAGTACAGGGCGCCAATCTATCGCTGGAAACATACACACTTACATAGACACACACAAACACACTCAATATGGGGCAATTTGAAGAATTCAATTGACCTTGATCCATGATTTTGGACTGTGGAAGAAACCGGAGAACCCGGAGCAAAACCACGCGGACACGGGGAGAACATGGAGACTCCACCCAGATTGGGATTCGAACCAGGAATCCCTAGCACTTAGAGGTGAATGTGCTAAACACACATTATTATGTACAGTTTTAATACATCTTTCTCTAATTTTGATATCCCCAGTGTATCACAGAGAGAGGGAGAGAGAGATTTTTAAAGTATTCCAAAAACAAAACACAATTTTTACTCCTGACTCTTGAATCTAATTGCATCTGATTAGTTTATGGGTCAGCCAGAACAATTCACATGAGAACCTGCCCCATCACACATTTCAGCACATTTTCGTTATTTCCCTCATCATCATCATTATTGTTCAGGAAGTGCTAAAGAGCTTTTCCCCTAGACACTGCAATGAGAAAGCATCTGTCAGCTGCAATTAAGGCTGATTTAACCCGACACGCATGTACAATTTACACAATGAAATGCTATCCCCCAAATCCACCAGACAAAAGACACATAGCAACAGTTAATGGTTAAATAACAAAATATTTTAGCCACAAAAAAAGGCTTTAGAAATCTCAGAAATGTGTTCCATGGCCCAAAGCTTTCTCTGATATTTAATAATTGACATATGGCTGCCGTTTTTAAATATGCTTTAAAAAGCTCTCCCCCTATACTAACCTTTACTTTTAAGGTTTTTTATTGTGTATTATAAGTTTATTGTGGGCGACAGTTTACAGTGGTTAGCCATTTGCCTCTCAGCACTAGGGATCCCCGATTTGAATCCCAATCTGGGTGGAGTTTCCATGTTCTTCCCGTGTGGGTTTCCTCCGGGCTCTCCAGTTTCCTCCCACAGTACAAAAACATGGATCGAGGTCTAGTAAATTCTCCAAATTGCCCCATATAGAGTGTGTTTGTGTGCGTGTGTGTCTGAGTAAGGGATAGATTAGTGCACTGTCCGGGGTAATTGCCCAGCGCCCGAGACGTTCTGGGGGGGGGGGGGGGGGGGGGGGGGGGGGGGGGGGGGGGGGGGGGGGGGGGGGGGGGGGGGGGGGGGGGGGGGGGGGGGGGGGGGGGGGGGGGGGGGGGGATGGATAGATGGATGAGTTTACTGAGGTTGTGAAGAGAGAATGGGGGGGGGGGGGTTAACAACACCGACAAATGGCTCATGGGTAAAACCCTCACCAATTAGCACCAGGCAACATTCATCACTAGAACGTAGCAAACAAGTTGGAGTGTATTTTAAAATATACATTAAAAGTAAGAGGGGGCAGAACCAGAGATTGTCCTGTAGATCAGAGTCAGTGTCTTGTACTGAATGCAGCAGCTAGAGGGAACCAATGGGGAGAGAGAGGAGTAGTGGAGTGACATGAGTTCACTTTGGTTGGTTGAACACTGCATTGAAGTTACGTCTTGATTATATACACAATCTGTAACTTATTGTCCGACACTGTAGACACTGCCTAGCCATTCAAATAAATGAGTCCCCCAATGAGCCTTGGTCCTCACAAGGTTTAAAAATCAATGGAAGTTTTCCCTTTCCATTGTTGCATCAGCTTGATCTTTAGGGGTTCAGGTTAAGAACAATGTATATCTTCTTTGATACAAATGTACCGTTGTAATAAAGCTCTATATGAATAAATAAATCCATGCATCTGCTAAAGCACTGCGGCTACGACGATTACTGGATGGAACGTGGATTTTTATTAGACTGGCAGTCCTGCAGGATGTCCTCAATGGACTTATATAGTTTTCCAATTGTTAAATACGGACACCTGATCATCACACAATCTGTTCATGGCTGTCCTACACTGTTGATGCTGCCCGGCCACTAAAGCAGGATGAGTCCCCCACGAAGTCTTGGTCCTCCAGAGGTTTCTTCCTTAAAATAACAACATAACAGGGTTTTTTTTCTAGCCACCATCACTTCGGCTTGCTCTTTGGGAGTGTAAAGGTTTTGTAAAACTGTAAAGCTGCTTTGTGACATTGTACTATTGTAAAAATAATAGGCATATAAATAAATAACTTAAACGTGAACTTGATAAACTTCAAACTTCAGTAACTGTAGAACGTCAGAGTGCATCTGTATGAAAGACGGAGATGATAAAACAAATAAAAAATGAAACTGGAAAGCAGGACGTTTACTCTATGATGTGGTTGGTGGGTATATAAGTAACTTGAGGTGGAGGAGGGAAAAACTGCTACACAACGATTTACACTTCTGTCTCCAAGACAGTTTCCAGAGTGTTATGCATTTTGCATCATTCGCCGCTGTCCTTCTATTGGCCTCTTTCAGATGAGCGCTGTAGATGATGATGATTATACTGCAATATGGTTTATGTAAAAAACTCTGACACTGAAGAATTTCAGTCAGCTGCATTCGGTCTCAACAGCACTAAATTTGCCGCATGATCTATTCCAAAACCGTTGACGTTAAAAGACGTTTTATTTTTACCCTGGGCCATATTTTCCCCTAATTTTAAAAAGGGGCCAAAATTCAAACACAACGCAACCGCGAAATGTCTCTGCAATTTAACCCTATGTGGCAAACATCTGTGTCAGAGTAAGCCACTTGTTTTGTTTTTTTCTCCATCCTTTTTCTCGCCACTGACAGACTCACAATGTTATTGGAAGTGTCTGACAACATGGAAGGGATACTTTACAGACCGGCCTGTGCATGTTTACCTTAATAACTGTAAAGAAACTGTAGAAAATTGTTTCCACGCTCGCTGCCAATTGGTGCCTGAAGTTTATTACGGATGAACAGCTGTTCTAAGATGTTTACAAAAGAAGAAGTTAAGAGAAAGGAATCTGTGAAGGCATCTGAATTTCACAATGCCTGACTATTCAGCACTAATTTAGAAATAGTCTTCTTCAACTTCCAGTAACCTCTGTCTTTTTGAATAAAGCCTTTAACAGCAAAAAATGTAAAAACAAAGTTCAGGTACAATTTTGGCATGTTGCTATCTTGGTGATGGAAAACAAGTGCACCACTGACTGAAAACAACCCAGACAGGCTAAACCTGCAATCGTGGTAGTCAATCGTCAACACACGTACATCTCTCTGTCGTGTGTTGTTACGCACAAGCGGACATGCAGCGGAAGACAAGCCTATAGCACAGGGGTGCTCAATACGTCGATTGCGACCGGTCGACCGGTCGATCGCAAAGGGGTGTCAGGTTAAAAAAAAAAATCTTGTTTCAGCGCTTTTTTTTACAGCACAGTATTGGAAGCACTTTTACACACGCGCGCACGCATTTTAACACACAATGTGATTCATTCTGAATCGCGATCTCTGCAAGCGAGCAGTCACACACACTTAAATAGACACACACAAACACACTCTATATGGGGCAATTTGGAGAATTCAATTGACCTTGATCCATAATTTTGGACTGTGGGAGAGAACCAGAGAACCCGGAGGAAACCCACGTGGACAACGGGGAGAACATGGAAACTCCACCCAGATTGGGATTCGAAACGGAAATCCCTAACACTGAGAGGTAAACGTGCTAACCACTAAGCCAACGTGCCCCCCCAATACTAACATGATGTGTGTAAACAGGTTTCAATATAAAAGCCTAAAAAAATTATTAACCCTGGTAGATCTCGATGACCTGTCCAATGAAAAAGTAGATCTCGGGCCAGAAAAGTGTGGGCACTCCTGCTATAGCACATGCCAGGTTGCAGCATTGAAAAGTTTTACATTATCATTACATTGTACATTGTAAAATGTTCTACACCAACACAAAATTGCACCATCACGCACTGTGCCATTAAAATAGCAATCTAGAAAGCACCTTGCATGTAGGGAATGGCAACTGGCATGCTGATTGGTTTATTTGTCTTCCGCTTAATCCTCTACTAGGGTTGGGGGGGTCTCCATGCCCAACCAGGAGAGAATGTTTCAGGCGCTGGATAGATACACCCAGTATAGAGTCAGTCTATCCCTGGGCACATTCACACACACAAACACACTCTATATGGAGCAATTTAGGGCATTTAATTTGGCTTGACTCCATGTTTTTAGGAAACTGGAGAACCTGGAGGAAACCCACACAGACACGGGGAGATCGGGATTCGAATCTGGATCCCCAGCGCTGTGATGCGAACATGCTAACCACTAAGACACCGTGCCGCCCTATTTCATCATCCACTTCATAATCTACTAGGGTCGCGGGGGGGGGGGGGGGTTCCCCACCCATCCAGGTGAGAAAGTTTCAGGTACTGGGCAGATAAACACAATAAATGGGGCAATTTAGAACATTTAATTTTCCCTGAATCCATGTTTTTCAAACTGTGGGAGGAAACCAGAAAACCTGGGAGAAACCCACAAGGACACGAGGTAAACATGGCAACTGCACCCAGATCAGTAATCGAACCTAGCTCCCAGGGCTGAGATGCGAACATGTTAACCACTAAGTCACCATGCCGCGCATAATATGGTTTAGATTGAGGTAAAAGTTCACAAACTCTTAAGGCAAATAGTTGATGCAAATATAGCTCTATGTAAACTTAAAAGCTCCCCATTGTTTTATAATGAATGAATATGAATATAATACAAAAGTAAATAGCTACATTTATAACCGCAGTCAAACGAAACCTTTAAAGTAAATGACGATTCTGCTGCATCGTTCCTCCTCCTCGTCCTCAAATCTAAACTGCCTTCAAATAGTTCTGTTGCTCTCACCTCTAAAATTCCCTTCCTCTCATAATCGCTCTCTCCATCTGGTTTCCTGTATGCCACTGGTGCTGTCCCTCCTCTGAACCCTCATCTCAGCCTGTTCTTCACATTGTTGGAAGAACACATAACTTGCTCTAGGGCAGGTTTCAATCGGCCTCTGACAGGCCTTTACCAGATGGAATTAGAATTGGCAGTGGACGGAATTTTCCTGGGTGTTTCTTGGGATACATCAGCTTGTGATGCCACAGCCAGGCATTTACCTACACAGATCTGCTGGCTTAATGTGAAAACATCCAGGCAGGTCATGGGAGAAGGTCTCAGAAGACTGCAGTCGGGTGTGTGATGACATCACTGGGGCTTCGGCCTGATCCAAAGAAGATCTTGCCTGAGAAAATACTTTCTTAAAAGGTAAGCGTGTTAAGTGCTGCTTAATATTTAACATATTAAATCGATGAGGGCGGCATGGTGGCGTAGTGGTTAGCACATTCGCCTCTCAGGTCTGTGGATCCAGGTTTGAATCCCGATCTGATTGGAGTTTTCATGTTCTCCCCGTGTCTGCATGGGCTGTCTCTGTGTTCTCCGGTTTCCTCCCACAGTCCAAAAACTTGGATCAACGTCAAATTAATTCTCCAAATTGCCCCATATAGAGTGTGTTTGAGTGAGTGAGTGTGTGCCCAGTGATAGATTGGTGCCCGGTCCTGGGTGTATCTGCCCAGCGCTCGAAACGTTCTCCCGTGGATGGGCAAGGGAAACAACCCACGACCCTAATAGAGGGTAAAGTGGAAGATGGATATTACAATGGAAGCTTTATTTTTACATAGAGCTATATTTAAACCAACTATATTTGCCTTGAGGTTAGGAACTTCTAAATCTGAACCGTATTATAGGCAAAATGGTGGCTTATTGGTTAGCACCTTTACTGGAGCGTCCATGTTCAAGGCAAATTGAGTGCTCTAAATTGCCCCACATAGCCCCAGCGCCGTTCTCCCCTGGATGATCATGGGGAATCCCCCTGCAACCCTATTAGAGGATTAAGTAGAAGATAATGGGAAGAAATATAAACGCATATCTATACACACACACACACATCAGGAATCATTTGATTGCAGTGATTGCCTTAAAAGGTTGTGCAATCCAATATTAAGTTAAGGGCACCATCAATTCTGTCCAGGTCTGTTTCAGAAGACTATTTTTTAAATAATTCAGTTAAAGCATGGTTGAAAACCAATGTCTGACTTTCAATGGTTAAATTTCATAACATTTTAGTTTATTATTATTTTGTCAGCTTAAAGTTATTTCTGTGAACATTGTGGATTTTTCTTTTATTAGCTGAAGGATAGCAACAATTTTGTCTACGTCTGTATGTGTGTGTGTAAGTGTGAATATATATATATATATATATATATATATATATATATATATATATATATATATATAATTTTTTTAAATAAATAAATAAATAAGTAAATAAACAAATATACACACATACATACATACATACATACATAAATATAGATACATGTGTATATTTATGTATAATGGAACAAAAATTAAAAACAGTAATATGAAACTAAAGTTGTGTGACTTTGTATGGGAGTCCATGTGTGACGTTGTAGGGTGTTTCCCTGCTATAAGCACCGGGACAGGCTTCAGCCTCTGCCGTAACCCAGATCAGGATAAGCATGTTGGACAATGAATGAATGAATATTTCTAGTTCATTTGGGGAATGCAGCAAAAACAAGTGGTGAGGTGGTGAGGTTTGGCCAACAACTACCCAGCCGAGGTTCTACACACTGTAGAATAAAGAAAAGCCCGTTGTTCCAAAAACTGAGATATGCTTTTCCCCAAATACACTTTTACAAGAAGCAAGAAACATCTGCACACACTGTGTAAGCTGCATCTGAGTTTCTACTTTGTGGACACTTTAAATGGACAACGGGGAGCATCATCCGTGGATTGCAGTGATTTTATTGCCTGTTGTCTGTCACATGTTTTATTTTATCATGGATAATAAAATCTCCATGTTTTAGATGCATTCTTTTTGCAAACTGGCAAAATAACAAGTTGTTTAACAACCAAGAACTGAAAACACTGATAAGTACCAACGACATGGTCAGCTGACTATATAATGTGACAAAAGTTCAGCATTCAAGGTCACGGCTTCTACAATCCCTTATTAACAATGGTTGCCACAACTACAGTAATCCTATATAAACAATGGTTGCCACAACTTCTACAATCCCTTATTAACAATGGTTGCCACAACTACAATTATCCCTTATTAACACTGGTTGCCAAAACTCCAGTAATCCTATATAAACAATGGTTGCCACAACTTATACAATCCTGTATAAACAATGGTTGCCACAACTTCTACAATTCCTTATTAACAATGGTTGCCATAGCTTCTATAAGCCCTTATTAACAATGGTTGTCATAGCTTCTATAAGCACTTATTAACAATGGTTGCCACACTTTCTACAATCCCTTACTAACAATGGTTGCCACAACTTCTACAATCCCTTATAAACAATGGTTGCCACAACTACAATAATTAACTAAATCACAGTACACGGTAAGAAAATACAACCTTTTAGACTGATGTTTGGACATCCGGGGGGGGGGGGGGGGGGGGGGGGGGGGGGGGGGGGGGGGGGGGGGGGGGGGGGGGGGGGGGGGGGGGGGGGGGGGGGGGGGGGGGGGGGGGGGGGGGGGACACACACACACACACACACACACACACACACGCACACATATATATATAGGATATTTTATTCACAAAGGCTTCTGTATATGGTGTAACGTTACAGTCACAAGTCATCATGATCATTTTGGAAGCAGATCCGTAAACAGACCAACCATCAAACAAACCAATGTTTCTGAATGTTCAATAAAACAAACTTCCATGAGGAGAGTAGTCATCAAAGACATGTCTGATTGGTTCCTAGTCATTATTTCATCCTTGAATTCCTTACATACAAATAGTTTTTTAATCATTATTAAGCTTTTCAGACAGGTCGAAGAGCAAAACTAAAGAAAACAAAAGAAACTGTAAATTGAGGGAAAACAGAATGACGTTTATTGTTTGTTCCCCATTTACACAAAAGAGTTCTCTTTTAACTTTATTGACTGGAAGCCAGGACCACAGGTCTGTCCTGTGTCATGTACCACCTTCATTACCCCAGAACAGGTCTCATGTTTGTACAGTCCTTCTAACAGAAGTTATGTAGATGGGAATAAAGAAAACCACATGCGGCTAATAAGTTCCAAAGGACGAATGTTTCTCATCAACTTATCAAGAACAAAGCCTACAATAAAACAAATCATCTTTTTTCTCCCCCTTATGCCTGCCCTTTTTTAATATTTTATCTCTTTTAAAGCTTAGAGCACAGGCCACGGCATGCCGGAGAGCATGGACAGGAATCAGCCAACTCACTTTCCTTGCAACCATGTGTTTGGAATTAATCGCTGAGATAATATGCAGAGGTTCACATTCCGACTGTGCCCAATTACATCCACTGGGGGACCAGCATGTCTAATATTGCGGTTTTGTTTTGATTTCATTAGCTACCAATGAGGATGAAAGGAAGGGAAGTGACTCTCACTTACTCCCTCGAATCCTACTTCGCTGACCATTGAAAGGGAAAAAAAAAAGGTGAAAGTGGGAGGGGGCATTCTCTTTCTGCTTAGCTACGTCTGGTCTCAATTTACATATTAAGATAATAGCTATTGAAGCCCCAGATCAAAGGGATTTACCCTAAATTGTAAACCTTACGGTAAGCCTATAAAATGGTGATTAAAAAAATGGTTGAAATATATAGTAATCAGTCACCTTCACTAGATTAGCTAGAATTACTTTTTGGGTTAGCGTGGAAAAAGTTGAAGTAACTTGGTTTTGGGGGTTTGGGACCCAGCGGGGACTGACCTGTGGTTCGGAGAACATTTGCTGGATGGTGTTAATGGGGCCACAGGGTACACTGGATCCTTCAAAGCGCCTCAGCCACTCGGAGGTTGGTTCCTGGCAGAACCTGAAAGGAAGAGAGGAACATAAATAGAAATGGAAAGAAATACATATGCACATATATGCACAAAATAGTAGGATACACCTCATTGGACTCAGGTAATTTATTCAGTCTCCTTGCCACAGTAACATTTAGTCATTTCACAGATCCAAAGCAACTTACACATGAGAGAACACCACAAATCAGTAGTTGATGAAAAACCAGCTACAACATGGGCGGCAAACTCAAGGCCCGTGGGTCATATCCGGCCCATAATACAATTCAATCCGGCCCGCGAGATCATTTTACAATAATCTATTATTATTATTGTTATTGATGACCCACCGAAAAGTTTCCAACCCGCCAGCCTAACCGAACTCATGTCACTCCACAACTCATTTCTCTCCATTGGCTCCCTGTAGCTGCTGCATTCAGTACAAGTCACTGACTCTGGCCTACAGGACCATTTCTGGATCTGCCCTCTCTTACCTTCACTATATCTTTTCAAAATACACTCCAGCTCGTTCACTTTGCTCTAGTGATGATTGTCGCCTGGAGAATCCACCTCACCGAGGAGCTAATTCTCACTCCGTGGCGTTCACCACTGCAAAATGGTGGAACCATCTTCCCAACTCTGTCCATAAGGCAGAATAACTAAGCAGTTTTGAGAAACTACTGAAGACGCGTCTTTTTAACAATTACCTGTTATAAAAAAATAAAAATTTAATTAAAAAAGGGGGGGGGGGCACAGCAACATATAACGATCAGGTTTGATAATTCTACAGTGTAGCTGCTTTTCTTCATAACTACTGACTTGTGATGTCTCAAGTCGCTTTGGATAAATTACTAAATGTAAATGTAATGTTTTTTTTGGTTCATGCTCATATTTTACATGTGTATGTTTTTGACAGGAAATGGAGAGCAGAAGTATTTACAGATTTTTAAAGCTTATTTTTCTAAAATGGCCCAAGAACAAAGAAAACTGATTTGTTATTTTTACTTAAGTGATTTATTTTGCCTACTGTGCATACACACAGAGGAATTTGTCCTCCACATTTAACCCATCCGTGCAGTGAAACACACACACACACACACACACACACACACACACACACACACACACACACACACACACACACACACACACACACACACACACACACGGGTGAAGTGAGCACACATGTCTGGAGCGGTGGAAAAGCATCATTTTTGTATAATTTTTTCATGTTTTGTTGCAGCATGTTCATAGTTTTTGAACATGACTTCATCCTTTATAATTTTGAGAGATATTTGTATATAGAAGTATTTTAAGTTCTAAAACGCTGAACATTATTTATTGTGGAATAATATTCCTGTCTGTTTTTATTTCTACTGATGTTTAGAAAACATGTACTTTCAGTTTCTTTGGCTTATGACCTAAAGTGTGCTTTGAGTTTTGGCCCGCCGGTGCAATCGAGTTTGTCACACTGATCCACACTGTAGAATAATCAAACCCGATCCTTACCCAATCTGGCCTTTTAAATTTTTTATATAATCAAAGGTTTGTGGAAAGGACATGTTTTGAGTTGTTTCTTGAGGATAGTAAGTGCATGGAACACCTGTGAAATTAACTTTACAAAGACAGGATATCAGGTGTTTAATAAAGCAATAAGGCATGAGACGGCGTGGATGAGCGTGAACGCTGATCGCATATTGCCAGCTTTCTCCAACAACCCAATACTGCCATCTAGTGGCCAAATTACAGAACAAAGTTTATAAAAGAAAAAACAGGAAAAAAATGTATTGTACATCACGCATTGATACGAATGAGAAGCTGTCAGAGGTGTGTGTTATTGGCAGAAAAGTCACGGCTGGACAAACAACTCAACCAATTAGATTTAAAGACCAGAAATACCCATTTTATAAGTGTTTTTTTTTTTTTTTACACAAACCATAATATAGTCCAGTTTTTGAAGTTTTGAACGCTTATCGCTAATTGCCAGGTTTCTCTAACAATCCCATACTGCCGATTAGTGCCCAAATCAAAGAACGCGGTTTATAAACAATAACAGGAAAAAACCTATTGTATATCATGCACAAATGTGAAGTGGTCAGAGGTGTGTGTTATTGTAAAAATATCATGGCTGGACAAATGGCTCAGCCAATCAGATGTAAGGACTGGAATTACCCGTTTTATAAATGTTTTTTTTAGACCCGTATCATAAACAGAACCCAATGTATTGCCTTATTTATTATTCATATGTTTATATTTAGGATGTGGTAGCTTAGTGGTTAGGGTGTTAGGCTATCAATCTAAAGGTTGTGGGTTCAAATCCCAGGTCGAATGAATGACCAATGTGGGTCATTGAGCAAGACCCTTAACCCTCATTGCTTCAGAAACGCTGCATCATGGCTGACACTGTATTCTAACCCCAACTATGCAGTAGGCTTGTGGTTAAGGAACCAGCCTTGTGACCTGAAGGTCCCCGGTTTGATTCTTAGTCCCACCAAGTACTATGGCTGAAGTGCCCTTGGGAAGTCACCTAAACCCTATTGCTCACCGGGCACTGTACACAGGGCTGCCCAGCACTCCGGGTATGAGTACTCACTTTACCAGTGTGTGTATATGTGTTTCACTGCACAGATTGGTTAAATGTGGAGGACTATTTCCTGGGATATGTTAGTGGTAATAAACCCCAAGTACACTGAAGATACCAGTGTGGGCCTCTTAGTAAGTCTATTAACCGTCATTGCTCCAGGGGCCCTACATCACGGTTGACCTTGCGCTCTGACCCCAACCATTAAAGCAAGGAACTTATAAATGACTTTGTATAAAAGCGTCTAAAAATGATATAATATATGATGTAATTCATAAACATGAGCACAGAAAAAGGTCAAAACAAAACGAAGTGGGTCATAAAAAGGAATGCTTTCAGATAATATGGCCTGGTACCATTATGCATCTTATATACAATCATACGTTTGTGAACTTGGTCCTGGTGTGCGGTCTGTTCCTGCAATAGGTGGCCAGATTGCAGTTTATTCAACACGAGTTGATGCATGCAGCAGCAATACGCCTGGGTCTACAACATCAGCCTAGATCTTCAGCTCTGACACAGTGTGCAGTGAGAGAAAACCCAGATACAGCTTAATGAGGGCCGTGACCCCTCTGAGAGGGAGAAAGAGCATGGGAACCTCTGGCTAGTAGAAGGACAATGGTGATATACATCTGCTGGGCCAGAGTGTAGTTGTCATTTTTTGGCGTTCCTTGGCATACAGGTTAAGATGTTATGTGGAACTCACCTCTCAGCCAGGATCTGCAGCAGTTCTTTACGGTTCTCGACTCGTAACGTGTTGGTTTTGTACTTGGGATCTCCTGCTAAGTCACTCAGATCCAGGACCTGGGAGAGGGTGAGAAGAGCAAGGGGTGAGAATGATATTATAAAAAAGCTCCTATGAATGCAACAAATGTCATTGATTCTCAACTGGTGGGTCCAAAAAGTGAGTCGTGGACCCGTTCTGGACAAGTCAAGGCCAGCTTGTAAAAATAAAAAATGTATATATTCATTCATTATCTTCCGCTTTATCCTCTATTAGGGTCGCGGTGGGGTTCCCCATGCCCATTCATGGGAGAACGTCTCGGGCGCTGGGCAGATACATCCAGGGCAGGGCGCCAATATATCCCTCACTCACACAGACACACTATATATGGGGCAATTTGCAATTTGGAGAACTCAATTGACTTGATCCATGTTTTTGGACTGTGAGAGGAAACTGGAGAACACGGAGGAAACCCACGCAGACACGGGGAGAACATGGAAACTCCACCCAGATCGGGATTCAAACCGGGAATCCCTAGTGCTAAGAGGCGAACATGCTAACTACTAAGCCACCGTGCCGCCAAAATGTATATAATTAAAAAAAAATAATAATAATAATGCTAATCTAATATTGTATTTAACTTTCAACTTTAAAAAAAGATTTAAATAAAAAAGGGACAGAGAGGTATACGTCAGACGCATGCAGCATTATCTGACAAGGGCTGAGACCCTTTAAGAAACCCAGATCTACATAACATAAGATGAGACTTTTTAAAACACACAAAAGACACAAAGATAACAGCACTGGTATTTAAAGGAAACATTCAGAAATGTGTGGGGTAAAAAATATATTCAAATTTTATTAAAGCATTAAAACAAGGAGAGGGCATGCATTATTGTGAATAAATCAAGAGAAAGAGGTGTTGATAAGCCTGACTGGTAGAGAAGTACAGAAAGTTCTATCCTGTGATTTTTCACAATAATACACAATTACGAATGCCTTGTTTTTAAAGTTTAATTTGCTTATTTAAAACACAATCGTTAATAAATTGTTCTTCTGCAACGTGATCTAGTCTGGTTTTTAAAGTGAACGCTGACCGCTGAGTAACAGGACACAGGTTTAGTGCTAATCAGGAATCGGCTTGCTGTTCATATTTTAAAAAGTGTATTTTACATTGATACCAACGTGAAGCGGTGTGCATTTTTGTCCCTAATTCCGGACAAACTGCTCAGCCAATCAGATTTAATAGAGGTATAAATGTTTTTTACACTAATCTAAGTAAATGATCTATTATAAACTACAGAGAGAAGCTTACATCAATATAAGGTATCTCACAAAGGTAAGCACACCCCCAACATTTTTGGAAATAATTGCATCATATAATTCATCACGAATTAACTTCCACGCCTTATCCTTTTTTATCCTAGCACAGTAGAACGGTCACGCTGCAGAACACCCAATTGGTCTTTCCCTTAACATCTTACGATGCTGTAACATTATTATTACTACTTGGAATTTCAGGGTCGAAACTCCAGCCCTGACATCCATGTTATCAGTGAAGGTAGTCCGTGCTCAGAAAGAATAATGTTCGCCAAGCAAACAGTGAGATGACTGATGCTATTTCTCATGAGAGAAGAAAGAGATTCACCTTACTTTGCACACACTGAGAAATTGCTGATCATTTCCTGCAGCCACGACAAGAAATCCGTCTTTCGTTTTAAAGCCCTGTATCAAAAAAAAGAGAGAAGTCTATATTAGTTTAAATATTTTGCAACTCAAGTGGAAAAGAAAGCACTTCTCTATAAAGCAAAGCTGCCAATAAAACTGCCTCACTGTATAAACTTTTCAAACAATCTCATTTATTTAAAAATTTTAAGAAGCCTATTAAACTATAATGTTAATATAGTGTACCGGTACGACCTTCATAAGGGACATGAGAATGAAAAAAGGTTATCTTTATTTAATATCAGGGGAAGCTGTTGATTCTTTAGTAACGCTGTGGATTAGACGGCATTAACTCTAAATAAAAAGCAGTGGGTTGTGAAAAGGATTATTGTTTGGCACAGTAAAAGGTTTGTAGCCACTTACTGAAATGATGGATATGGCATATCCCAGTTATTATAAGCCACCTGCATTATTAATGAATGCATCAGAAGGGATTATGCTGTCATGATTAGAATTGTGCTTTTTAGAATCTGTTTATTTCCCTTTCTGCTTTGCGCTGCTACAGCAATTACATGACGCTGATGACTCACGCTGACAGTTGGAGGTAATTGAAACATTTAATTGTGATCATTCTTATTAAAATAAATTCAAAGCACATGTTTTGTTTTGCTTTTTTATCTGCCACAAAATAAAAGACCAAAAAAAGACATTTTGATTTTAATGAATTTAATTGAATGACACACGCACACACCCACACACACACACAGATACATGCACACACATTCACGGACACATGCACACATGCGCACGAACTCACACACACATGGACACATGCACACATTCACGGATACATGCAAGCGCACTCACACACACACAAACACATACACATATGCACGCATGCACTTGCGTACACACACACGGACGGACATGCATACAGACACACACACTAATATATATATATGTATATATATATATATATATATATATATATATATATATATATATATATATATATATTCATTCATTCATTATCTCCCGCTTATCCTCTATTAGGGTCGCGGTGGGGTTCCCCATGCCCATCCAGGGGAGAACATCTCGGGCGCTGGGCAGATAGACCCAGGACAGGGCGCCAATCCATCGCTGGGCACACACTCACTCACACAGACACACTCTAAACGGGGCAATTTTGAGAATTCAATTAACTTGATCCATGTTTTTGGACTTTGGAAGGAAACCGGAGAACCCGGAGGAAACCCACGCAGACACGGGGAGAACATGGAAACTCCACCCAGATGGGGATTCGAACCGGGAATCCCTAGCGCTGAGAGGCGAATGTGCTAACCACTAAGCCACCGTGCCGCCGTATATATATATACACACACACACACACACACACACACACATATATATATATACACACACACACAGACAAAATTTTACCATAGGGCAGTAATTACATTTTTACCATCATACTTAATATAAATCAAATACATATGTACAGTATTTGTTACAAGCTATAGTTGTCCACATTCAATATTAAATAATGGCATTTTAATACCATTTAAACCTTAGGGGGAAAAAAAAATAAAAAAATTACCTGACTTTAAACCTATACAGATTAAACTGTTTCAAAAGAATTCTGTCCAAAAATAAGCAAAGTAATTAAAAAACGAGACAATTAAAATTTTATGACACACTACTCTATATTCTTAAAAATGATTAAACAATAAGCATCATTTTTGTCCCCATTATTTTTAGTCATCCAGCCTTCTATAACACACATAATTCCAGCAGTCTGGTTCTATTTTTCTGAATTGCTGCCCATGCCACGTTCTGCAGTGGTTTAACACACTGTATTTAAAGACCTTACAGGTGCTCAAAAATGGCTACCACAGCTCTGATTGACAGGAAAATAGTGTATGCCATTCCTGTGACCCTAAAACCTTGGCCAATTTGCTTTCTTTGTACTCTGGCAAAGGATGGCCATAAAACCAGGATTCCAAACAACAATATCCAGACAACATGGCTAATGTTGCACTGCTCTGAGGCCCCTGAAATACATTTTTCAACTTCATCTCAATTTCATTGTTGTCAATTCCACTGCGTTATGTTAACATCAGCCATATGTGCATTTCTCACTTTGGCCAAAAAGGATTACAGTCTATCATGTGCTGCCAGCTGCTTCTACTTACACACCAGTGGTACATGGTACCAATATCCCCCTTTGCCAGGTAAGAAAAGCATTGTTTAATACAGTGATAAAGAGGCCAAGATTTAGCCGTCAGAATGATGAAAAGCTGCTTTAAGACAACAGACTATTGTATAAAACTGCCATATAAATATACAGACTTAAATTTTGAAAGAAAAACCTCTTCATTCCCAAAACTGGCTTTGAACAAAAAAAAAAGCATTAGAGAAACATATACAAAAAGGTACATTAGCCACTGAATTAACTGGTAGAAATGTATCTGTGGCAGGATCGCCGTGGTATGGGGGAAGAAGGCAGATGGACTTTGATTCCGGTTAATTAATGCAGCCGAGACGGCTCTGCTTAATGAGTGTGCGCCCTTTTAAACCTGGGAACCTAAAAAGCCGTGGGGGTAAGACACCGACCACGAGCTGGTTGGATGGTGGACAAGGCATGCGTGCGGGAGAATAATGTTGTAAAATGTTCGTTGGGGTTCAGTCCTGTCTCCAGTCCTCATTACTTCCACTTGCCGTTACGATTGGTGCCGAAACCCGGGAAGAGTAAGGACGCATGCGGTCCGAGAACTTCGCCTTCGGGCTTGTTGGTACGTAGGTCACAGAAAGCTCGCAAGTGATGTTCTTGGACCGCATACATCCTCATTCCTTCTGGGTTTCAGCACAAATTGTAACGGGGGGGGGGGGGGG
>JAFMOD010000534.1:474445-495074 GCA_019802435.1 Corydoras maculifer
TTCGCCTTCGGGCTTGTTGGTACGTAGGTCACAGAAAGCTCGCAAGTGATGTTCTTGGACCGCATACATCCTCATTCCTTCTGGGTTTCAGCACAAATTGTAACGGGGGGGGGGGGGTGTTTACTGCCACCACGCCTACACACACATATGCCGAGCTTTAACAATATACGCACATGTAGACGTGACGTGCCCTGTCGTATTTAGATGGAATTTTTCTTCCCATGGTACATGCCATTATAACCTTATAAAGGTTGACGGTCATTAGATGGAGCCGTGCCAGGTGCGCTAATCAATCTCCCTGATCAGCACTTCGGCTTTGCCTCTCCTGCCCCAAGCACCACCATCACCGTATCATTTTAGTAGTGTAGCATGTTGGTGGCAGCACTGTGTGCATCATTTTATATTTATTTTTGATCATTTAATAACAAAGTGAGTTAAAAGTTTCCCAAATTTGTTGGGGTCAGAACACAGCATTAATGCAGCATCCCTGGAGCAATGAGGGTTAAGGGTCTTGCTCAAGGAGCCACGTTGGTAACTTCAGGGGACCTGGTATTTGAACCCACAACCTTCAGATTGAAAGCCCAACAACCTAACAAAAGATATGAAGTGACTGCTTTTCCTGTCTGTTATCAGCTCTTCATCCATGGCTCTGCCGGAGCACTACAGCTACAACAATTTACCGGATGGAATCTTGAGTTCTATTGGACTGTAAGTCCTGCAGGATGCCCTCAATGGATTTATATAGTTTTCCAATTGGAAAATAAAGACATCGTACATGGCTGACCTACACTGTTGATGCTGCCTGGCCGCTCAAGGAGGATAAGTCCCCCACTGAGCCTTGATCCTCCAAAGGTTTCTTCCAAAAAAAAAAAAAAAAATCTTATCTAATCAATAATGGCGTTTTTTTCTTGCCACTATCTCTTCGGCTTACTCATTGGGGGTTTTAGGCTTATAACACTGTAAAGCTGCATTGTGACAATGTACCGTTGTAAAAAGCGCTATATAAATAAATTACTTGAGCTTGACTTACAAAAAAACCCCACAATTAATTAGTTCAGGAGGAACCAGTTACAATGTAGTATTATCATTAGGGCATGGTAGCTTAGAGGTTGAGCTATCAGGTTTTGAACATTGAGCTATCAATAAGAAGGTTGAGGGTTCAAATCCCAGGTCTTTGCCTTCTTCCTTGAACCAAAGCCAATTTCAGTTGTGTTTGCTTAACGATCTAGCAAAGCATTGTGGATGCACTGTAACGCAGCTATTTACGCAATAAATATAATGCAATAAATGCAACATACATAATCGATTTGCATGGTTTTGGAGATCGACCCGTCGATCACCATCAACTGGTCGGCGACCACTGGTCTATACCTTTTAACAGGATGGATTTAAAGTGAGGATTGTTCTTAAATAAATCACTGATATTTTGCTGATCTTCAGTGCTGCTCCTCATTGAGTCTTTTAAGCTTTAATGAAGCATTAAAAACCATGAGTGGAAACTACAAACCAGATACACATACTGTTTTCATATTGACTGAAAATTTGTCTATAAAGCACAGTACACTAGTTTATGAAGACATATAAACTTTGGCTGACTCTGTGTTTGCACTCCTGAACTTTTCCTGTCTGTGAACCCCAGGGAAAATGAACTATGTTTGTACTGATACCAAAAAAAAAAAAAAAAAACTGAAAAATTGATAGAAATTTGATTTTGATCCAAGTACTTATTAGTGTGGTTCCATATATGGCAATCACACCATTGTTATCCCATTTTTATTTTTCCAGCATTTTTTACCCGGCTTTCTTCGCTTGCAATTTTCGCACTATAGATGTGGGTTTTGCAGGACACTTCCAGATCATTGGTGAGACCTTAGCTAAGGAAAGGGTCGAACCATTCCTGAGATATTCCTGTTTTTCGGAGCAAAAATTCTCATTCATTTTGCATTATGATATTTTTTTGCAGTGATATTTGCACTGCCGTTACTCTGCCAATTTTCGAGCCTACAGAATTTGCAGGAGTCGGAGATGGCACAATACTTATCATAACTTCAGAATCAACAGAGAACTAACAAAAACCAAAGTAAACAGATGTACTACATCCGGTGCAGTCGTAGAATTGTCATTTTCTGGTTCGGTTCCTGGTCCCTTTGTGTTCCAGTGTGTGATAATAGGACAACCAGGTATGTTAATTGGTAGCTCAGTGGGCAAGGTAGCTCAGTGGTTAGGGCGTTGAGCTATTAATCTGAAGGTTGGGGGTTCAAATCCCAGGTCCACTGAAGTTACCAATGTGGGTCCTTGAGCAAGGCCCTTAACCCTCATTGCTCCAGGGATGTTGTGATTAACCCTGTGTTCACCTTGTAAGTCACTTTGGATAAAGGATCTGCTAAATGACCAAATGTAAATGTATGTTTAATTTGGGTGTAGAAAAGAATTAGAGGCCTCAGAGAACCAAACCCGGACCCTTATGCTGTGAGACAAAACTGAATAAATGCCAATCATAACATTTACCTGATAACTTCACATTATTATTGAATTTGTAAGCAGCATCTTATGCTCACAGCTGAATTTGAATCAATCAAAAAGTACTGACCTTGAAATTAAATAGAATTAACAACAAATAGTTGTCTATAGATACTATAACCCATGCATCACATCGTAATACCACAGCGCCTTTCTGACGAAAGACAGACAATTAACACCCACTAATTGAGCTTCCACCTCAATGTAATCAAAGTGGTCAAGGTTCACTGGGAGTTTCTGAACACAAGCATGTTGTTTCAGCCTTTGGCTGACCCTAACTGTTTAATACAGTTCAGTAATGGTCTCACACTAGACAAAGGAGTGAGCATTCTATGGTCTTTTCTGTTCCTTCACATCTACCATCTCTGTCCCAGATACAATGTCGGGATGCCTAAAGAGCATTGAAATGAATGCTCAAAAATATCCCTAAACTAAGAACAGGCATATGACCGACGACTGACATGAATAGAACAATTATTAATACAAATGATTTCTTGCATGTTTGTCACACTTAAATGTTTCGGAACATCAAAACAATTCAAAAGTCAAAGACAACATAGGTAAACACAAAATGCTATTTTTCAATGAAGGTATTTATTATTAAGAGAGAAAAAAAATCCAAACCTACATGGCCCTGTGTGAAAGTGAAGTGATTGCCCCATAAACCTAATAGCTGTTCAGGGAACCTTAGCAGCAACAACTGCAACCAACTCATAACTTGCAATGAGTCTTTAACAGTGTTGTGGAGGAATTTTGGCCCTCTCATCTTTGCTTTTCAAATGGTATTGGTTTACAAAGAAATTATCAACCTGCCCAACAATCGAACAATCAGTGAGGTGGGAGGGAGAAGGAAAAAAAACAAATGTTGCTTAATTTTAAAATGCTATTAATGATAAACAGCATATTAACTCACATTTAAACATTGCATGAAATAAGTGTTGATTAGGCCATGAGTATACATATAGTACCAGTCAAAAGTTTGGACATGCCCCCTTTTTTGCTCCACTTATTGTCCATACTCGCAGATTCACTTTATGTAAAGATGGACTTCGTAGTTCCACAATTCCAAACTGCAGTCCATCTGTTTGTGGACTACAGAACATACTGTGGACATCCCCTTTACTCCGTTCTCTAATGGTCAGGATCACCTCAGAGCAGGTATTATTTGATTGGTGCATTATTCCGATCCCAGCAGTGTCACTGAGGTGTTTAAATGAAACTACAGCAGCACTGCTGCACTAAAACCTTCTCACCACATCAGCGTCACTGCAGAACTGACGATAAACAAAACACCACTCAAATTATACCTCTTCTGTAATGCTCCATAGCTTAGTGGTTAGCACGTTCGCCTCTCAGCGCTAGGAATTCCCAGTTGGAATCCCAATCTGGATGGACTTTCCACGTTCTCCACGTGTCCACACGTGGGTTTCCTCCGGGTTCTCCGGTTTCCTCCCACAGTCCAAAGGTCAATTAAATTCTCCAAATTACCCCATATAGCGTGTGTTTGTGTGTGTATTAGTGTGTGCCAAGTGATGGATTTTCGCCCTTGCCCAGTGCCCGAAACGTTCTCCCCTGGATGGGCATGGGGAACCCCCCCCCCCCCCGCAACCCTAGTAGAGGACAAAGCGGAAGATAATGGATGAATAATTCCTGTGTGTAAGATCACTTTACAGGCTGACAAAGTCCATCTATATGGTAAGTGCAAAAGTAACATTTCTGCATCGCTAAACCCTCAAATGAAACCTCTCTATAAAAAAACTACCTAAATCAGAAAACTTTAGAGATTCAAACCCAACAAACCCCTGTAACCCCGCCGTAATCACACATTCCCCAACACGCACACTCACGTAACAGTCAGCTCTTCTGTGGTCCAGGTAATGCAGGGCAGTCAAGGCAGCCAGCAGGAAGACAGATGGACAAACTCGTTGAGCATATTAAAGAGCACATTGTGACCTGCTGAATCACAGTGCTGCTGATTTACTGCACACGCACCGAATGATAAAAGGTCTAATGAAGATATCGAGGGAGAATATGAAGACCTGGTTTTAAAGAAAGTTTGTGGACTCTTTCTGGAAGAGTTCGCAAAAAAGTTGATTCCAGGAGACACAGGAAATGTTAGCGGGGTCAGCCGAGTACAACAGCTGGCTTATTGACGAAAGGTAATGTAGTAATGCAATTATGCTTTGGGACTTTCAAAGCACGTTATCTGGGGGGAAATTGTTCGGCAGCGTTTCATTTCACACTTTTTATACAGAATCACTCGGCTGGTTGGGGTTCTAATCCAAATGACAGGGTCATTTAAAAAGGACATTCATAATTAAAGAGAAGCAAAAGGAGAAACATTGAATTTATTTAGTATTTGCACCCGGGCACCTACAGCATCTGCTAAACCTTATCTGAACCCATCTGAGTTCGCAGTTAAACTCCATGTTTGAATAAATCTTAGGTTTGAGGCCCAAACAAATATTCTAAACTTTAAATACCAAAACAAATAAAAATCTATCTATTATTGGGTAAGAACACTAGCTCAAATTGACTATACAATATTACATATACACACACACACACACACACACATATATACATATATATATATATATATATATATATATATATATATATATATATATATATATATANAAAATGGAAAACCATGGAAAAAGTTGATTGATTTTCATAATTCCAATAAAAAGTTAAACTTTCATAGAATATAGATTCAGGGCCCACATTTTAAACAATTTTATCCATTTTTATCCGTTTATTTTTACATAATTTGGGCCTCCAGCTCATAAATCCCACGAAAGCAGGAATTCAAAAAAATACAATACTATGGAGAAATTAGCCTCAATTTTGCAGGGCATGAATGTTGTAAACAAAGTGTGACACACTAATCATCTACTGAACAGTAGAGTTGAGGAACAGAATCCAAACTGCCCAAGGTCCAGTGTGAAAAATCCAGTCAGTTAAAATTTGGGGTGCAATGTCCAGTGCAGGTGTTGGTAAACTGTGCTTTCTTAAACCTGAGGTCACCGCAACAGTCTACCAGAATGTTTTAGAGGACTACATTATCTCTTCTGCTGAGGATCTGTATGAAGATGCAGATTTCAGCTTCCAGCAGGATCTGGCCCCTTTCCATGCTTCCAGAAGCACCAAAACTTGGTTTGATGCCCATGCCACCACAGTGCTTGACTGGCCAGCCAACTCGCCGGACCTAAACCCCTAAGAATACCCTCAATAAATTAAATATTAAATTCAATATACATACAGTATATATATATATATATATATATATATATATATATATATATATATATATATANCTGAATAATTTTGCACATCGCACTTTTCAGTTTTTTATTTGTAAAAAAATTGTTGATTCATGTATAACTTTCATTCCACTTCACAATTGTATACCACTTTGTGTTGGTCTTTCACATTAAATTCCAGTGAAATATATTTATGTTTGTGGTTGTAATGTGACAAAATATGGAAAAGTTCAAGGGGTATGAATACTTTTGCAACCCACTGTATGTATATATAAACACACACACACTAAAACAGAAGTTCCATTGTACATTTTTGATAAAAAAAAAAATGCTCATCTCATATTAAACTGGTCCTTTATCTGAGGGGGGGGGGTTAAACTAAATAAATAAATAAAGACAGACAGAGGTTTACTGGTTACCCTTCTCTTTAAAATTGTAATAGTGCTCGGAGGCCAAATGGTGAAAGGCAAATCCAGCCCATAGTTTTTAAATGTGGATTTTCATTTATTGAGAGAGTTTCTTATTTTCTTAAGGTAATGGCTCTTAAATTCACATTGCAGGTCTATGTATGTTTAAGTGTGTTTTTGAAAGTTATTTTTCAAAAATAAATGTATTTTGTTTGTATTCTATAAAAATAGGTCACGACTTAATGACCATGAGAAAATGTGGGTTCCGGGCTGAGACCAGTTGATGACATGCTCACTTCATTTGCATTAAAACAACTGAGGTCAGTGGTAGAAGTGTGACTGCACATTAACGCTAATCTTTCTCCCACCAATCCTGTATCTGAATGACTGAAAAAATAAGAAAACAAAGACATTCCAAATGGCATCTTGTTTAAAAGACTCCGTGCGTAACTGCTGTACTGAACTGATGTCCACATGACTGACCAGGTCCTGAAGGACATGGACTAAAATTCTCAGCACCCCACTGTGCCCCAAACTGCAGCACAGCTGTTAAGGATGTACTGTGTTCTTGGCATGCTGGCTTTGAAGCTTTTTCCAATAAAGACCAAAGTAATTAAACAACTCTTTATGTCACGCGGTTAACATCTGGGCCGCACAGTCACACACAAAGACGAGGGCTGCTGCTTCACACAGATAGCCAGGAAACAGAAAACGTTGGCAAAGACCAGGTAACAAATAGGTACCCATTTATAGCTACATTTGGTACTGTAGGACGACTCAGTTTTTTATTGGAAGACAGGGAGCTCTAAATTCTGATTGGATAAGCTGCCTTCTTATATAAATGTAAAATGCAGTTACCTGCCTTTAAGTCATGGTGTTGTTCATTGTTTAAAGATGCAGTAAGTCCTTGTGGGGGTGGCTCCATATATGGTAATCACACTATTGTTAGCCGATTTTTATGATTCCACCGTTTTTGTCCAGTCTTGTCCAATAGTCAAGGTACAAAGACAAAATTCACTGGCAACAGAGATGGCTGCAGCCAATCCGGTCTTTTGAAATCGAGACATCCTGTTAACTGGCCACGTCCACATTTTTTTTTTTTACCTTGTTTGTTGTATTGCTTGGATATCTCCTATGGTCATACTGCAATCACACTCGCATTTTCTTTAGGAAATGCACCTCTCTAGTTAAGTTTTCCAAACTGAAAATCTATTTTTCCTAATCAGTGTGATTGCCATATATGCATATATCCACTGTTTTTTCTCCCACAATGTTCAACCTATCGATATTCGATACACGATATTCGCAGGACACGTCGAACTGATTGGTGACACCAATGACTGTATACAGCCGATTTAAAAATCCGATCCACCTTGGCTCTAGTGATATTTGCACTCCAATAACTCGGCCAATATTCAAACTACAAAGACAAAATTGGATGGAGTTGGAAATGGCTGCATCCAGACCAGACTTCTGAAATCACAGAGAAATTACACTCCTCATTCACTCAAGATCACTTTTTGAATATGGCTTAGTTCATTTCCGATGTGAAAAATTTGACTTTCAAAGTGGCATAACTGCCAGTTTTTAAGCTACAAACACCAAATTCACCAAATTCTAAGTGATTTGTAGACACACCCACCAGACTGCTTGCACTTTCCGTTCACTATTACTCTTCTTCTCTTTTTTTTTTTTTTTTTACCTCGTTCACTGTATTGCTTTGTATGTATGTATGCACGTATGTGTCACTTACAGCTACGCTGAAAACAAATTCGCATTTTCTTTGGGAAATGCACCTCTCTAGTCTTAGGTTTTAATTCTTTGGAACATCTGGAACATTTCTACACTTGTTTCTTCCTCCAAACTATGACAATCACCGAAGCATTAAGCTTAATCCAAACACAATTACTCGGTTCGGACATCTTACTGAAAAGAGTCATTGAAAAGAGAAAGAGTCACTTTGAGTGAGAAATAAACACTGTGTTCATCTATCTAGGAAAAGTAATCAAAACACAGTGAAACTTAATTATCCTAAGTTTAATGCTACAGTGAAGAATAAAAAAATGCAAATGAAGTCTGGAGATCAAAAAAACAGGCCTAGGGTTACAAGCAACTGATGAATGTTAACAGATGATAATGTGTAACAGAAGATCGGAGTGTTGTGAATATTGTTTCTAATCAATAAGTGAAGAATGTGTGTGTGTGTGTGTGTGTTTTGGTGGTGGTGCTGCGGTCAAACAGGGATTTGGGAATAAGAGGCGGAGCCAGGTAAGAAGGTGATGGAAAAAGTAATCGAGTTCACTCGAGACTCTTCTGTGTGTCTGAACAGGCTTTAAAAAAAAAGACGAGCAGTAGCATCAGTCAACAGCGACTACTACAAAGCGGCTGGTTAATATCTTTGTGTATCTGCGGTTCCCCAAGCCAGACCATAATGCTCAAAATCATGAATAAATTCATTATTTGGGTCTGGCACATCCTGTCTCCCATCCGCATTGTGTCCAGGCATGTTACAGTGGGTTTTATCATATTGTTTTTTTGATGTTTTAGAAAAGCAATAAGCCACTAGAGGAAGTGGCTTATTCCTTGGGGAGAACAATTCTTGCTGTCCAAGATGACCACTTCCTCTTAATATAATCAGTGATGTTAATGGTTTACCTCTATACTAACCACATTTAACTTTAATGTACTTACACTGTCACCGAGTACAGTACACAGATAAATACAGTGGCTTTGTGAGTCACTGTAAAGGGTGTGGTAGCTCAGTGGTTAGGGTGTTGGACTATCAATCTGAAGGTTGGGGGGTTAAATCCCTGGTCCACTGTAGCTACATTTATGTACCTGTTCTGTGATGGTCCTGACCAATAGAGAACAGAGAACAAACAGGGGACTAACCAAAAACCAATAGGTTTATCATGACCCAGGATGCGGGCAGTAAAGTTTACCCATCAGTCAAGTACAAGCCATATGGGTTAATAAGATGCATTATTTGAGAGCATCAAATATTTAGTATGCTGTAGATGGAAGAGAAAATGAAAACAAAACTGATTAAGTAAATGTATTTCTATTAGGAATTTACTATGTTTCATCACCATGTTGATGACTCCACAATCTCTCCAACGGACTCTGTCCATAACCTTGGTTTCACAACTGAAATCAGGTCACTAAAACTGTCCAAGACTAAAATATTCTTTCTGTGCAGCATCAGGAAGATCAAACCTTACTTTATTCTGTTCTCTAATGGTCAGGAACCCAATAGTTCAGAGCTGGTATTATTTGGTTGGTGCATTATTCCTATCCCAGCAGTGTCACTGATGTATTTAAATGAAGCTACAGCAGCACTGCTGCACTAAAACCCCCCACCACATCAGTGTCACTGCAGAACTGACAATAAACAATCCACCACCAAATTATACCTCTTCTGTGATGATCTTGACCAATAGAGAATAGAGAACCTAACAAAAACAAAGAAAAAACATGTACCACATCTGGGACAGTCATAGAAAGACCAAGTTCTAAACTATTTTGAATTTATTTAAATAAAGTTACGGTTGAAGGATGCTTGAGAAGATGAGGATCCCTAATTTAAAAACTAATTTGTTTTTATAATTGTATGTTTTATTCTTGTTTGTATATTACAACACTATAAATGGGGCATCTTTGCCAACTGTAATTTCCCCCTAGGATTAATAAAGAATCTTAATTCTGCTTACCACCATGTTTTCATACATCATGACTTGACCTTCCAAATTGATGACTCCACAGTCGCTCCAACCAACTCTGTCCATAACCCTGGTTTCATAATTGACTCACATCTTAAACTCTGATCAGGTCACCAAAACTGCCCGTCCTTGCAGATTCCTTCTTTAAAACATCAGAACAGACCTTTCTTGACTGAACATGCTACTCAGCTGTTAGTCCAAGACTGCATCCTATCCCGGTTTGATTACTGTAATGCATTGCTTGCTGGCCTCTCAGCTTGCACATTCAGGCCTCTATAACTGATTTAAAACTCTGCAACCAAAATTGTGTTCAACCAACTCAAGAGAACTCATGTCTCACCTCTCCTCTCTCTCCATTGGTTCCCTATAGCTGCTGCATTCAGTACAAGAGACTGACTCTAATCTACAGGACAATCTCTGGATCTGCCCCCTCTTACCTTCACTCTATATTTCCAAAATACACTCCAACTGGTTTACTTCACTCAAGTAATGAATGTCGCCGAAGATCCAACCCCACCATGGTTCTAATTCTCACTCTATCATTCGCCACTGCTAAATGATAGAACCATCTTCCCAACTCTGTCCATAAGGCTGTGTCACTTAGCATCTTTAAGAAACACTTGGTATAAAAAAAAAGAAAGGGGGGAAAAAAAGACAGGATTGATAATAATCAGGTTTAATAATTCTACAATGTAGCTGTTTTTTTTTGTAACTACTCACTTCTGTTGTTCTCTCATTTATAAGTTGCTTTGGATAAAAGCTGCTGCTAAATTACTAAATATAATGTTTCACATCCTGCAGGGTAGCAAGGACACACCGACACACAGGAATCCCATAAACTAAAATTCATCTTATAATCATAATCTACACTTGTGATATTTGACATATTCAGACATTTAGGTAATACAGAGAATGATAACAAATGTTTATATGGTCTAATAATATCCACACAGACATTTCTTCATTATCTTTCGTTGTTGTTGACGTGCCAAAGAACAACATTGCTCATATCAACGGACACAATGTACTTGACAATTAAAGTAATGAAAACACATTTTCTCATACCTGATAAGGAACAATGCTCCCGTGGGCGGTCCCCCATCGTTTGGCTTCTTTTCCCGCATTGAGGTAGTTTGCAGCAATGTGACTGAGACAGGCCACCTGATAAAAGAGAAAAGAGCTAATTGATGTGCCAGCAAACCCATAACACTGTAACTCTAAATTCCCCTGTGCTTCTCCGGGTATCGTTTACTAGGCAGGAACGAGTGGAACCCATTTCATTTTACAAATGCAACCCGCTGACGATCACCCAATGTTCACAAAAGACCGGGCACAAAATTTACTAGCAAGCCTGGCCCAAAGACCAAAGACTTTTATGACGCCCAGGTGAGAGAATGAAAGCGAGCAGCAGCTGAAATAATATTTTGCAATGTGAATTAAAAGTTCTACAAAGCTGTGAAGACAAACACTGACAGGAAGGTGGAAAACTTGCCGAGATTAAAGTCTGTAATGAATTGATGTAGCGTGAGGAACGGAAAAGAGCCCGTCTCGTTTTCAAGGCCAGCCAGGCCTCCAGACCGAGCTGGTCTGGCTCCCAGCCCTGGTTTAACCAACGTATCACAACAAAGCTGCTCTGTTCCACTGAGGAACCTAAAGTATGACATTCAAAATCCATTGCTGGATTTGTTTTATCAAGAGTTTCGCTAGTTCTTTTCCGTCTTAATAATGAAACATCGTTTAAATCTGAAAGGGCTCTGAAAGGCTTCCGAAACATCCGAGGTGCCCCTACTGGCCACTTTATTAGATACACCTCCTTGTTTATTTCATCAGTTTAACATTCCATATACTGTATCAGTCAAAAGTTTGGACACACCCAGTTTTTTGTGTTCCACATACTGATGGACTTTATAGTCCTAGAATTCCAGACTGTAATCCATCTCTTTGTGGACTACAAAACATACTATGTGAGTGAGTGTGCCCAGCAATAGATTGGTGCCCTGTCCTGGGTGTATCCGCCCAGCACCCAAAACATTCCCACCTGGATTGGAATAGAGAACCGCCTGCGACTGTAGTACAGGATAAAGCGGAAGATAATAAATTAATTAATTCACTACAATGGAAATACAGATTATTATAAACAGTAAGAAGATTTCTGATGAGCACGAATCCTGCTGTGGCTGTTGTTTATACATTGTATTATGTAAATTGGCCACTAGATAGCATATTTTGATTGTTAGAGAATGTTAGAGAAACCTGTTACTCCGCGATAAACGTTCACTCCAAAAACTGAACTAAATTACTTTGCAGAAGACCAGTTTATTGACATTTTCGTTTACTCCGCTATGGTTCGGGCCTAAAAACACCTCTTTCCTGTGATTAATTCACAGTAATCCAGAACCTCTACAGTTTTATTGCTTGAAATGAGATTTTATTGGTATTGTGTCAATGTTTTTTTTTTTTTTTTTTTTTTTACCAACAGCTTCAGGTCTCTCAGATTTAAATGCTGCTATTCTCACAATTGCTGCTCTGAAATCTCTCCACACGTCTTCATAGTTTTCGATCTGGATTTACCGCTGTCCACTTCAGACCTCCCAATTGCTTTGTCTTAACCCGTTTCTAAGTGCTTTTGGATTATTGTCCAAGACCAATGTTCTCTGACAGCGACCCGGCTTTTATGACACCGGGCCCAATATTGTGCTCTACGCAGAGACTCAAGACATTCAGGGCCAGAGGCAGCAAAAGAACCACAGAACATCACTGAATCTCCACTATGTTTGATGGGTTCTTTGAAGGTCTCATTTTGTTTTCTGTAATTGTACAACCACATGTTTTAACAAAAAGCTCTATTGTGGTTTTATCCGACCACAAGACATTCTCCAGAAGAACCAGAGCTTCCTCAGGTTCTGACAAAATTCTATCTCTAGTCAACTGTAATGTTCTTCTGGGCCTTTTTCCATAGAATCCGACTTCATTCGGATAGTGACGTACAGGTCAAACTAACAATGTTGTATCTTGTGACTGTAGGTTACTCTGAATTTGCTGCATGTTGACTAAGGTTTGGGGCAGTTCTATGCTTGTGTTTAAGGAACCAGCCTTATGACATTAATGTCCCCGGTCCGATACCCAGTCCCATCAGGCACCATGGCTGATGTTCCCCCTGGGCAAGGCATGCAAACCCAATTTCTCCCCCGGCACTGTGTACAAGGCTGCCCACCACTCTGGGCACGTGTGCTCACCTCAATGATGTGTGTATGTTGGTTCAATGTAAAGGGTAAATTTGTGTGTAAGCACAGCAGGCAAAATAGGCCACTTTATTATTTACTTAAGGTCACTATTTGGAGCAATCTAAAGCACATGTGTGTTTGTGTGTGCCCAGCTTTAGATTGGCACCCTGTATTGCATGTCTCTGCTCAGTGCCCAATACATTCTCCCCTGAATGGACATGAGGAACAACCCCCATGACCCTAGTTGTGGATTAAGTGTAAGATAATGAATGAATAAATAAATCTAAGTAACTTGCAATACAATAATGATCTGAAAGAAGTGCTGTATTTTCTAAAAGATGGGCTGGATGCCAATGACTGTCTGCACAAACAAACACACACCTCATCTTATCTCATTATCTTCACCTTAATCCTGTACTTCCTGTACACTATAAGCAAGCAATTTAAAGCAGCCAATTCACCTTGAATCCTTGTTTTAAACTGTGGAAGGAAACTGAGGAACCCAAAGAATACCCACATGAACATGAGGAGAACATGGAAACTCCATCTATAACGCGATTCCTGGATCCCCACCGCTGAGAGGCAGATGTGCGAACCACAAACTCTTCTTACGTCTGATATTTCAATATTAGATTTTAAATTCTCACATATTGAAATGTATATTGGCAAAGCACCATTTTAAACTCCTATTTATGTATTCTACGAAAGTTTGAAACAAGCGAGCACATGGTGTACCACATCAAAAAGGATTCAATCAACTAAGTTATCCCAATAAAAAAGCTAAATTAAAAAGGACGGAAATTCAATATTTATAGTCGATGCAGTAGCTGAACCAAGCAGCTTGAGCTCTAATTTGAGTGCCTTAAACTACCTTCAAAATCCCATTAACCTCGCAAATGCAAAACTCCGCCATCAGGTTTCATTACATGCTTTTGGAAATGCACTGGATTTGATCCACAACTGCTTTCTATTTCAAATCAGTGTTGCTCCCAGTGGGAACTCTTACACAGCTCTTTGTGGTTAGACATATGGGTGAAAAAAAATGTGGAGACGAAGAATACCATTGTTTCCCCCTCTGGGGACTATCAAAAAGATCCATTCATTCAAATAACAATGAAATTTCTGTGTTGTAATCAACCTGCCCTGCCTTGTTTTTTTTCACAGGCTGTTATATTAAACAAGGCGACTATTTGAAGTTACAGTCAAACATTTGATGTTAATATGTCTGCATGGGTTAAAAATTGTGTAACACTACCTAAATCTGGTATTCATAACGCATCATTAAAACATACAAGTATAACACAAGTATTCATCAAGCTTTATAATACTTGACATAAGCTTTTGTTAATGTCCATAGATGTACATAACCACACCCATGAAGTGTAATAAGAAAATGCCATTAGGCTTTATATCGACATAATACATTATAAATTATATATTTTAACTGTTCATCAACTTATTATAGAAACCAGTGACATAAAGCCTTATAACATTTGTGTTTAACGAATGCATTGCAAGAAATGACAAAGGTGCACATAACTGTATACAAAAGCTTATAAGCTCTCTTTACAGGCAAAAAGTAATATGTTGTAATATATAATACGTTTTTGTTGTCATTAATTACCTTTGGTAACAGTTTCTATTAATCTGATAATCATAATTTATTATAATGGAATTTCTAAAGCTTTATAAGGTACTTATAATGCTTTATAACATCAGTCATAAGTCTTTGTTATAAAACATAGATGTTCATTTTTATAGTCACAATTTAACATAAGACTTTATGACAAGTATTATAAAGCTTTATGAATACTTTAAAAGCTTTATAAATGTGTTAATAACGCATTATGAATATCAGATTTAGATTAAGTCTCTATTAACTTTTTAAAAGAGATTGCATACATAGTAGTACATAATGCCGTATTAAAGCTTATAAATGTAATTAAAGACTTTAAGTAAAGTGGAATAATCTTGTTTTAATTAAGAATGTCTAAAAATTCAAAGAATCAAAAGTTGAAATAAGTTCATATTATAATGCATTATGTCACTTTGGGTTATAAAGCCCTATGTCAAATTGTTAGAACAATTTACGATTATGAACATGTATGTACATTAACAAAGGCTTATGGCAAATGTTATAAAATGTTATGAATGGTTTATAAATGCACTTGGAATGCATTATGAATAATGGATTCATAGAAAGTTTTACTGGAAATCGTATCAGATCACGCCTTATTAAACGGCTTTTATGTAAATTAAGAGCTTGCCCAAGAATTTGTGTTTTTCGGAGTTAAAAACTTGGCATAGCTTCTGAAGGATGATGAAAGACTGATTTTCTCCATCATGAAAAGGAACCACCAAGAGCAAGCATTACTTCAATCTCAAGACCTGACATTTTTACAGTGTGTACTGACGGTCTGTTTCCTCTTAGCCTTGGTAGCAGCTTGGTCATCACTGTAAAACCTAATGCCAAAAGCAAAGTTGCACTCAGTCGTTTCAACTAATACCTTCTCAGTGTAATGATTAAATGATGTGATTCTCAAGAACAAGATTCCTATCCCAGTGGCTTTGAGCACCATAATCCTTCCAATATGTGAGCCTGTGTTGTAAAAATAATTGCCAGTGTAGATAATTGTTTAATAGAAGAATGAATGCTTGTGATCGATGTTCACCACTCCTATCCTAATCCTCAAGATGGGGAGAGGAAAATCCTAGAACCAGCTAATGGTTGAATCAGGCTTCCAGACATTCCGCAGTAGTCCCTGCACAAGGATCAGTGTGGCACAATACAGATCTGTGGAACAACATTATTTGTGGGCTTCTCGAGTAACATATTACACCATATCGTGACCCCAGAGCCGCCTGGAACAAAGATGAAATGGAGACATCGTACATTTTTCCTGGAGGCATGGTAAAACCAATCAAAAGATAAACAGCTATTCCAGCCCTCCAACCACCTAGCTGCAAAATGAAACGGCAGCGGCGGAGAAAGAAGAAAAACTGGGGGAAGGAAGGCAGACAATTGAAAACGCATGAAGGAAAAAATGGGGGAAAGGGTCCAAAAAGAGGACTCACAAAGCAAAGAGCAAGAGGGAAAGGAGTTGGAGAAAAAAATTCAAACAAACCACAACAGACAGGCTAGAAACAATCACATTATGGGAAAACTTACTCGAAACCACATCCTTTACTTGAACTGGTATCATCCAAAAGCTGAGGGTGCATAACACTTAGTTCTGCGGAAAGTGCAACGAATGTGTCAAAAATGGGAGTGGGACAGGGGGGACACTTGTATCAACGAACGCATACAAAAGATCTTCACAATCAAATGCAACTTCACATTACATTTACATTTAGCAGATGCTTTTATCCAAAGCGACTTATTAATGAGAACACCACAAGTTAGTAGTTATGGTAAAAAAGAAATAGCTACACTGTAGAATTATCAAACCTGATCACTATCTTATCCTGCACCCCTCCCCCGTTTTTAATTGTTTATTTTTTTCTACAACAGGTGTTTGTTAAAAAGATACGTCTTCAGAAGTTTCTTGAAAACGCCAAGTGACTCTGCCTCACGGACAGAGTTGCCAAGATCGTTCCAATATTTTGCAGTGGTGAACACCACGGAGTGAGAATAAGCTCCTCGGTGAGGTGGAATCACCAGGCAACAGTCATCACTACAGCAAAGTGAACGAGCCGGAGTGTATTTTGAAAAGATCGAGTGAAGGTAAGAGGGGCGGATCCAGAAATGGTCCTGTAGGCCAGAGTCAGTGACTTGTACTGAATGCAGCAGCCACAGGGAGCCAATAGAGAGAAATGAGTAGTGGTTTTACATGAGTTCACTTTACTTGGTTGAATACAAGTCGGGCTGCAGAGTTTTGAATTAGTTTTAGAAGTCTGATTGTGGAAGCTGGGAGACCAGCAAGCAACACATTACAATAATCAAGCCGGGATAGGATGAGGGCCTGAACTAACAGCTGAGTAAGTAACACATCAGTAACAAAAATATAAATATCCTAAAGAATTGAATTTACCTCATTAAGCCAATTTTTGTCAATTAATTACAAAATGTATAGTTTGCACACTTGTAAAATTAAAAAACATCATTAAGTAAATCATCATTAAGCTTACGGTCGAAATGTCATGACATCACTGTTTCTGCTGCATCTTAAATTTCAGGGTAAATTTCCATAAATATTTTTAATAAACAGGAACACTGCGGCTATGACGATTACTGGAAGGTACCTGGATTTTTATTGGACTGGCAGTCCTGCAATATGGCCTCTATGGACCAAATGGACTTCCCAAAGTCCAAAAATATGGATTCAAAGTGAATCGGATGCTATAAATTCCACCTATTTATGTCCAGCGGTAGATTTGTGCCCTGTCCTGAGTGTATCTGCCCAATGAATCAGGATAAGCATCAGAAACCCCACTCCATGACCCTATTAGAGAATGACGTGGAGAATGATGAGATGATATAATTAAACATATCTACTTGATTATATTTGTGTCCACTATTAGATTTTAAAAATACAGAAGTTGTCCTATTTTTTCCCTGGCTTTACTTTTCATGTACAAGATTTTAGAATGTCTGTGTTTGTTTTAACAAAAAGAAACCAAAAAAAACAACACTGTAGAAACTAACTGTGGTATAAAGCAGGCATTGGCATTGAGGCATTGCTGATATAGAGTATAACAACACTGGCACTTATAACCAAAAACACATCACTGTGCAATATTTAAAATTAGAACTGAAAAGAAAGTGGTAAACTCCAGCAATACCATAGACTCTAATAGTTCTTCCAAATCTATAGTTTGGAAACTTTCAAATTAGAGATTTTTTTCTATTTGTTTCTCTAATACGTTTTATACTGGGGTGGTGGTACAATATGATTAGCACGTTTGCCTCTCATTGCTGGGAATCCTGGTTCAAAGTTTCCATGTTCTCCCTGTGTCTGTGTGGGTTTCCTCCAGGTTCTCTGGTTTCCTCTCATAGTCTAAAACAGCGAGTCAAGGTAATTGGCTGCTATAAATTGCCTATATCTAAATTTTACTTTATATATTGTGTAAGTGTTATAGCGATGGATTGGCACACTGTCCTAGGGGTATGTGTGCAATATCTGAAACGTTCTCCTCTCAAAGGGCATAAGGAACCACCCCATGACCTTAGTCCCTAGTAGAGGATTAAACAGAAGATTAAAGATGTGAGAGCTTAGATTATCATAAATTTAGATTATGTGTGCCCATACATTTCTATTCGAGATCTAATTTTTCCAGTGGACAGATCATCGTGATCTACCAGGATTCATCTTTTTTAAGCTTTAATGTTGAAAACTGTTTACACACATCATGCTATTATTTTGGAATCAGCATAGAAAAGACTATTTTCACAGAAATTGCTCTTTTATTTAAGATACTCTGCAGTCTTGGTTTTAATAAAGCATTTGGTTCAAGGACATGACACAGGTGGCAACTTCACCGGAACCAGAAAACCCACACAGCATACAGCACAAACATACATCTTTCCCCATACAGAACATGAATATTAACAAAAGCATAAAATATAGAACATATAACCTGGCTGCAAGGCATGCTGAGAAGTAATAATGATATTAATAATTAGTTGTGGTTATGATAACAGTAAACCAGTCCATTACATTGACCTGCCCATCTTTATAAGCAGTTTGGATGTAATGTACATTGAAATGAGACATGACTTGAGGCACAGAGGCGTGGTTGCGCACCGGTTTTGGGAATAGAGAAAGACGGGGAGAGCAGAGGTCGCGATTTAGGGCAGATAAGTGCACTTAACATCCTTTTTTCTCTCAAACATGCGGAGTGATCGTACCGTGGGATCGACCGATCTATCGCAATATACAAATTGGGCACGCCTGTTTTAGAACTTATTCCTAGTATGATTATAAATGATAAAGTATAATTTTAAGGGCAAAAATGACAATTTGATCCATAAGTCTGTAAATGGGTTTGGAGACTAAATAAACTAAAAGTTTCCACTTTCTGGACCCAACAAACAAATAAAAAGCAATGTAAAGCATTACAGAAAGGATTCTTACAGCAGGAATTCAGGTCCAGACATGCCCTTCCGTCTGTTACCCATTTAGTCAGGGAGGAAAAAAAAATTGAAAACATCCTGCCTATGGAAATTAGGACACCATAGAATCTTCCCCAAATTCCCAGAACGCCCTGACTAAGGGTTTGTCTTGAGTTATGTAAATAGACTTCAGCAAAAACAAGTAAAGAATCGAGCATGTGAAAAATGTTAAATTTGAAGTGTTTGTGCATAATAACACCGTGATATATGGATTCAGTTTAATCTAAATTAAAGAAGAAGAAACAGCCACATACTTGAAGGGAAAAGGACGATTTCTGAAGGTTCTGAGCGCTGGCTAGCTCCTTCAAAGGAAATGCATTTGTTCACAAAAATAATTATTTTGAGCTTTTCTATCCCCATTCCATATTAAACTCAAATGCAATCAGATGTTGGGTGGGGAGAAACATTGCTACTATTGTAAATATGAAGGCTTCTGTCCATCTACAAGCGAAGGTCACTGTTTAGTGGAATCATATGGAACCAATATAAAAAAAATAAAAATCACACGAACTGGTGGAATAAAGGGGGTCACACTAACACTTTGGTTGTTGGGCAGGACAATGCCCTCAAAAAGATTAAATCATTTAATGTTACATGCCAGAAAGCAGTTTAAGTTTCAACACTTCAGATATTGACTCATAATGCAGCATTTTTTAAATGTGGTCTATTACATTAGTTTTTTTTTTTATTAAAGCGACAAAGAAGGTTAAAGTAGCGGACGGCGTTAATGTTAGAGTCTCTATAACAAATGACCTGGATTTACATTACGTGAATAGGTTGTTTACAGATATATATATATGTATATATATATATATATATATATATATATATATTCATCATTAATTATCTTACGCTTTATCCTCTAATAAGGTCGCGGTGGGGTTCCCCATGCCCATCCAAGGGAGAACGTCTGGGGGAGGGTGCCAATCTATCGCTGGGCACACACTCACTCACACAGACACACTCTATAGGGGCAATTTGGAGAACTCAATTGACTGTGGGAGGAAACCGGAGAACCTGGAGTAAACCCACGCGGACACGGGGAGAACATGAAAACTCCCCCCAGATGGGGATTCGAACCGGGAATCCCTAGTGCTGAGAGCCGAACGTGCTAACGTGCTAACCACTAAGCCACCGTGCCGCCCATATATACAGTGGGTTGCAAAAGTATTCATACCCCTTGAACTTTGCCATATTTTGTCACATTACAACCACAAACATAAATATATTTCACTGGAATTTAATGTGAAAGACCAACACAAAGTGGTATACAATTGTGAAGTGGAATGAAAGTTATACATGAATCAACAATTTTTTTACAAATAAAAAACTGAAAAGTGCGATGTGCAAAATTATTCAGCCCCCTTTTCCCTGAGTGCAA
>JAFMOD010000534.1:495300-505865 GCA_019802435.1 Corydoras maculifer
TGTTGATTCATGTATAACTTTCATTCCACTTCACAATTGTATACCACTTTGTGTTGGTCTTTCACATTAAATTCCAGTGAAATATATTTATGTTTGTGGTTGTAATGTGACAAAATATGGAAAAGTTCAAGGGGTATGAATACTTTTGCAACCCACTGTGTATATATATATATATATATATATATATATATATATATATATATATATATATATATATATTATTTATATATATATATATATATATATATATATATATATATATATATATATATATATATATATATATATATATATATATATATAATTTATTTATTCATATATAAATATATATATATATATATATATTTTTACCTTTACAAATAATTTGTTATATTCAGCAAAAGCCTTCGTAGTCATTTTTCAATAACAAAATATTATTTCATGTTAACATTAAATAAATAACAAACGTAACAATCCTTTGTTCCTCTGAGTTCTGTCACGTTTTTGGGTAAGGTGTTATGTTAATTATTGCATTATGATTATAAATCTCTTTGACCCAGGCATGGGCATTTTCAGCAATTTGTTCCTAGCGCGAATGAAACGTAAACACAACATAAAGCATATGAAAGCATGTTCGGTCAGCTTACATAATCATCTCTTAAGAGATTCTCCAAAAGGTGGCATTTATCATACAGGAGACCATTATTCATTACAATGTTCTGTTGACAAAGTGGTCAATGCACATCAGGTTGACTGACTGCTTGTGAATATGCTATGCGTACTGGATTTGTAGCTCTGCTTACTTGATGTGACATGTCAAACATCAAAAACAACCTCCCTCTAATTTGGGATCAAAGAAAATACACAACTCTGTCATTAGTGTCAGGGCTTTGTCATAGGTTTTCATAAAAATCTTGTAACCAGTAAAAATAAACTGACTAAACTTTGAAGGACGGAGAAAAAAAAAAAAACCTCACTCTATCATTATGGTGTCAAAGCAGCATCATAAGATTTTTATTTATTCCATTTTATTATATTTGTTTTACCCTAATACCTCTTTTAAGATGATTTATTATATTTGTTTTGTCAGTCTAACCATCCGTATTCAACAAAGGGTTTTTAGAGGCTTACAACTGATATGCCTTGGAAATTTCAATGCCTGACCCATTGGTTTAAAATGACCCTTTATTTTTCCCATTCTAAAACAGGTAGTTCTGGTACTTAAATCCGATTGGCTGAGCTGTTCGTCCAGCCGTGACATTATTGACAACACACAGCTTCACATTCATTCGTATCAATGCCTGATATACAATACATTATTTTCCCTTTGGTTTTTATAAACTGTCTTCTGTAATTTGGCCACTGGATGGCAGTATTTGATGGTTAGAGAAACAAATGAAAAGTGAATGAGTCAACAGTCACTTTAAAAACCAGACTAGATTACAGTCGCAGGAGTTCAGTTTAAAAATATAAATAAAAACACAAAGAAATAATTAAAAATTGTTTTAAAAATGTGAGATCTGATAGTGATCAGGTTTGATAATTCTACAGTGTGGCTGTTTTTTCCATAACTACTGACGTGTTGTTCTATTATTACAAAGTTGCTTTGAATAAAAGCATCTGCTAAATTACTTTTATGTGTATTCAATTGTGAAAAAAGTTCAAAAGTGAATTCAATTGACCTTGATCCATGTTTTTGGACTGTGGGAGGAAACCGGAGAACCCGGAGGAAACCCACGCGGACACGGTGAGAACATGGAAATCTACCCAGATTGGGATTCGAAACGGGAATCCCTAGTACTAAGAGGCAAACTTGCTAACCACTAAGCCACCGTGCCACCTGGTTATAAATTATAGTGTGTCAAAATGTTTCCTAGTTATGTATAGAGATAGGGTTATCCATTCAGCCATCGAATAAAAAATAAAATAAACCTATTTCTGTCTACGTCTTAATTACTGTGACTTATTTCCTTTAACAGCTTTTCTTATCTGTTTTTCTATGAGGTATCACCAACTCCACATCCATTACACGGCCAGAACAGTACAACAACAGACTTGTAGGACGTTAATCTTTACAGAGGATTAAAGGGATTATTAACTTATTTAAATTATTTTCTTGACCACACACTCAAATTTAATGGAACTCGTGGATCTTATGGGGACTCGCAGCTTTGGTTCTGCTAGTATGTTATTTTAAAGACTATTGTGTACATACAGAGGTTTCTGAGCAAACTAAATCAGTTTTTCTATTGGCCACATGAAAAATGAAAAACCTGTACATTGATGTCCTGCACAGTTAATGCTACACGGCTGCTCAAGGAGGATGCCTTGGTCCTCACAATGTTTCCTTCAATAAAACCAAGAGGTTTTTTCTTCCCACTGTGATTTTGGTTTGCTTCTTGGGGTCAGGCTTAGAAAAAGCTTTGAGACAATGTAAAACAATAAACGTGTGTGTGTCCGACACTCGAATGCTCTTTAGTTCAGTTTACAATGATTCTAATCCACAGATATTACAATCAGGGGGAATTCTCTATTGCGCAAAGCAAAATGTGTCTTTTTGTCTGTGTCTTTGTGTATTGGTCAGTCTGTTTCCATGTACGTGTCCGTGTGCGCCTGTCTTTGTGTCAGTCTGTCCATGTGTGCCCGTCTTTGTGTCAGTCTGTGTCTGCCTGCGTGCAAACGAATGTGCACGTCTGCATGCATGCACACGAGTCTGTCTGCGTCTGCGTGCATGCATGTTTGCAAGTGAGAGCGTGCACCTGTCTGTGTCTGCTTGTGAGTCTGTCTGCATGTGAGCAAGTGCGTATGTCTCTGTGTCTGCTTGCATGTGAGCGCATATGTCTGTATGTCTGCATCTGCATGCATGCGAGCATCTGTCTGCATCTGCACAAGTACGTGCGTCTGTGTGTCTGCATGCGTCTGCATGCATGCGAGCAAGTGTGTGCGTCTTTGTGCCTGTATGCGTGCCAGCAAGTACGTGGGTCTGTCTGCATCTGCATGTGTGCGAGTGTCTGTCTGCCTGTGTCGCTTATTGATTTGATTGCTTGCAGCTCATTGATGATCGTTGAAGCTCCACAGTGACATTTTAACAAAAGCATTCAGAATATTGAAAGTGAACTTGGTTCTTTGATGGATTTAACACATAACTTCTCAGGCATTACTTAACACATGAACTGCTTTCATCTGAAGTACAAGAGAGTAAAGGTCTTGGACTAAGTGGTCGACTCCGTGTGCACAGTATACAATATAGAAAATGCACAAACAGAATATAAAACATTCGTCGGTGCCAACAGTGTCATCCTGCTGATTACCACACTCCCTCGTTGCTTAATGAAATCCTGCTTTGAAGTAAACTCGGCCCCAAGATCACAGAAACATGTTGTCACGAAACAGCCACTTTGGCCTGTCGAAATGTAAACTGTGTGCTGCTTCACACTCCATTGAGCTCTGTGACTTTTGGTGCCTGGACCATCTGTGTGTGGTGTTCACACATAAGTAACATTTAAAAGGTGTCTCTGTTCCTTGATCATGCAGCAATGCTACAGTATAATGCCACCGAAAGGTTAAATGCTACAGAATGTACAAAGAAGTTTTCATGTATATAAAAGAAGAATGTACAAAGAAGGTTTTATGTATATAAATAATAAAAAAAGTGTTATTAAATAAATACAATGTTATGGAAACCTTTGTCTTCAAGATCACTATGTATACACACTCACACACAAGTATATATATACATGTACTATATATATATATGTACTATATATATATATATATATATATATATATATATATATATATATATATATATATATATATATATATATATATATATATATTATTTATCCTCTTCTAGGGTTGCGGGGGGATCCCCATGCCCATCTAGGGGAGAATGTTTTGGGCGCTGGGCAAATACACCCAGGACAGAGCGCCGATCAATCGCTGTGCACACACTTACTCACACACACACACAAACACATTCTATATGGGATACTTTGGAGAATTCAATTGACCTTAATCTATGTTTTTGGACTGTGGGAGGAAACCAGAGAACCCGGTGGAAACCCACAACAAACAGGTCAAGAACATGGAAACTCCACCCAGATTGGGATGTATGTATGGATGTGTGTGTGTATTTTCTAATAAAATCTTTGACTTTAAGGTTTATTACATTCACAATGTAATTTAACAGATGCTTTTATCCAAAATGATCCCTGATCATTATCCGACCCCCCCGTGACCCTAGTAGAGTATTAAGCAGATGATGAATGCATGAATGAAGGAAAAAATGAACGAGTGAAACCGCTACACATTTGCAGCAGTGCTATATGTATTGTGTATTCAGATTACTCAATTTATTCATATTTGTTTAATAAAAAGCACTTGATATGTACGTCAATCAAATGCTACATGTCTTTTTTAACAGCTTAAAAAAATGGATACCTGAGAGGAAAGCAGATTGCAGTCGATGTGAAGACCTCGTCCTGTCTTTTGTCTCTGCAGCAGACCAGCCATTATTGCTCCATGAGCATAAAGCCCAGTGGCGAGATCAGTCATGGCTACACCAGGCCTCACTGGATCTCCATCCTTAAAGTCAAAAGGTCCTGCTTTAGGAAGTGCCTATACTGCGTATCTCACACCGATCATACATCATGTTTTTTTATGGATTACACATGGCACCAGAGGATAAGAGACAATAAATTCTCTCAGCTTAAAGAAAAATCACTATTTTTGCCTGCCACATAGAGGGTAGCTTAGTGCCGTCAGGGGACTCGACATTTCACCTGCGGCAGTGCATGCCCCTAAGCTGTGTTGGGAATGTAGGCTTCAATTTGGCTAGGATTTGTTGATTGATGCTTCCTACGCCAGCTGTTCCCTCAAGTATGATCATCAGGGAAGCATTTAATTTCATGTTTTGTATTTGTGGCTTTGATGTTTGTTTTTAGATCCAATCCCCAATGCTATTAGGTCAGTAGAAATGATTATTAGTACTGTATGCAGGTCACTTGATGTCATAACCAAACCACCTGCTAAACAGCTAAATAATCATACTGAAATATAAACTTCAATAATAAAGTTCATATACCTTGAGATTTCAGTTGAGCAACACGTCTGCTCTCGATTGATTATTACTATTGATTACATGTACATTACATTTACTTTTGGTCATTTAGCAGACGCTTTTATCCAACACGACTTACAAAGCAAGAACCGGGTTGGCCACAGCATCCTAGAGTAATTAAGGTTAGGGATCCTGCGCAAGGACCCTCATTGGTAACTTCAGTGGAACTGGGATTTAAACACACAACCCTCAGAATGATAGCTCAACATTCAAACCAAGTCCAAAAGCATTATAATCATGCCTCACCTCAGGACCTGTGATGTGCATCATTCCTGACACTGCGGAGGCAATAGAGTCATATCCAGGCTTATGGGATTGTGGTCCAGTCTGCCCGTACCCTAAAGACACACAGAGCGACATAGTTAACATTAAAACTGCATTGTGACATGTGCTGCATAAAAGCGAATTCACAACCTTGTGTCTTTGCTCCGTACAGATCCCTCGTTGTAATTACCAAAAAACTTCCAACAAAGACATACAAACTTCGTAGGGTACTTGCAAACAATCTTAATCCATCTGCATTCCAGAGACATCGAGAATTTATTGCTCCAACTGGAAAATGAGTTTATTTTGAAACTGAGTCGCCTCAAATTAAAAAAGGGATTTTATACGGATTTTGTATGGTTTATTATGGTTTACAAGAAAAAAAAACACCGAAAACCTCTGTCACACAACTGAAAACTGAAATACTTTAAAGAAATAACATGTAAATCTAGTGCAAATACAGTACGGTCATGAGAACCAGATTTATGATTCAAACTAGGAGAATATTTTTTTTCCAACCTACCCGTCCATGTACGATCTGAAGGGCCCTGGTTTGATTCCCGCTCCCATCAGGTACTATGGCTCAAATGACCTTGAGCAAGGCACCTAACTAAATTGCTTATCCGACAACGTGCACATGGCTGCCCACCACTCCAGGCATGTGTGCTCACTTCACTCATGTGAGTGTGTGTGTGTTTCACTGCACAGCTGTGTAAATGTGGAGGAATTCCACTATATTGTACTGTAGCCAAAACAAAACTTTATCACTTATTAGGCTTTACATAATTTTGCCACTCACAGATCTGGATTATTTATTTCTCTTAAAAACTGACTAAAGCTATACACAGTGGTGCCGACTCATTTTTTATTATGTTGACATCAGAAAGGTTCATAAGCAAGGATCCAGATAGTTTGGCCCAGCGACTGTTAAATGGAGATAAATGATGCCCTTCTGCTTAGTGGAGAGTGGTACATTTACATTACATTACATTTCCATTTGGTCATAAGACACTTTTATCCAAAGTGACAACGCGAGCATAGGGTTGATACAGCACCATGGAGCAATGAGGGTTAAGGGTCTTGCTCAAAGACCCACATTGCTAACTTCAGTGGACCTGGGATTTGAACCCACAACCTTCAGATTGATAGCCCAACACCCTAACCACTGACACACCACTCCCCTCCAGCAGTACCTTTACATTACATGCCCTCGGTCATTTAGCAGACACTTATATCCAAAGCGACTCAAAAATTCCAACTGTTGGGTCAGAACACAGGGTTGGCCACAGCTTCCCTGGCGCAATGAGGGCCTTGCACAAGAACTTACACTGGTAACATCAGTAAACCTGGGATTGTAAATAACTTTTAATAAATAATTGGAATTCTTAAAGCGCAAACTCTGCCTTGAATCAGGATAATGATGAGCATGAAAGAACTTCGGTTCTCAAAAAACTTTATTAAACATGGTCCAGGTTGTGTTGTGGAAACTGTGACACCACGTCAAAGGAATCCAATTCCAAACCTCAGTGAGTTTAAACGTGTGGGTCCGCCTAACGAATGACACGTGTTGATAATAACTGGCTTTTCAGACGCCACCTAATCCTCTTTAATTTGCTGTAAAGTCATTAAACCTGCATAAAAAGCCCCAAAAGTGGGTACACTGTCGCTTCTGTGGGACAGAACATTTGCTCCCAGTGGGTCACAGAGACCTCAGATATGCAGAGATGGAGAACTAAACGCGTGTGGCATCTGCTTTCTGTCCAAGTCATGGCACGCTCAACTCTTAAGCACCTCATGTGTTCGCCTTTGTGCTTCGGTGTTTCCAGCAGAACAGACACTCAGACACAGACACAGACACACACACACACTATCAGACAAACGTTTGGACACAACCTCTTGTTCTCTATTGGTCAGGATCATCACAGATATCATTTGGGTGGTGGATTGTTTATTGTCAGTTCTGAAGTGACACTGATGTGGCGAAGGGGTTTCAGTGCAGCAGTGCTGCTGTTATTTTCATATAAACACCTCAACTGACACTGCTGGGATAGGAATAATGCACCAAGAAATAATACCTGCTCTGTAACTGGTATCTAGAAAAAAAAAAAATCAATAAATAAATAAAACCTCTATCCCCATGTCCCTATGCTCATCTAGGAAAGAATGATTTGGGCACACATTCACACACAATATAGTAGCAATTTAGATATGGGCAATTTATGGGCAATTTAAAGCAGGCAATTTAACTTAAATGCACATTTTGGGATCGTGGACGTAAACTGAAGAACCCGAAAGAAAATCGGACGAAGACAAGGGGAAAACAAGGAAATTCCACCCATATTGGGATTCAAACATGGATTCCCAATGATGAGAGGAGAACATGCTAACCACTATGCCATGTGCCATCCTTAAGTTAAGACAAAGTTTAAAAAAGACACCAAATTGGGGGATAAAGAAAAAAAAACACATTATTGTCAATGGATGCTTGTTTTAATTCTGTAAAATCACACCAGCGAACATAATCATGATGATGCCACACACACACCTGTAGGTAATACAGCACAACTGCACTTTGTCATTAACTAACTAACTCAACCGTACTTAATTTTTGTAAGAAAATGTAATAATTTGCAGCGACGTTGCAATAAACTCAATGGATATTCTTTCTGCTGTTGGTAAAGATGAGAGTTCTGCTTTTTCTTCATATGTAAATTGAAATAGACAGGGGCAGGACACAGGGGAAAAGAAAATATAAAAAACAACCAGAGAATAATGAAATTCATAACAGGAAACAGGAGGATAAACCACTGTTCTCCAATATAAAGTGCTACAGCAAATGGAAAGGCTTGAGTGTGTTTAAAGATCATAATTGGTTCTGTCTGTTATGTGGAACTAATCTTTAGTTTCAAGTCACAAAATCATCAGGTAGTTGTTCCAATGACCATCTATTGTCAGTTTATGAACCTATAAAATACACAGTGCTATGTAGAGGCTACATAAAGATAAACAATGACAGACCTACTAAATCAACGTTTTACATTATTTCTGTTTACCCTCATAGTATTGAACCCACAGGTTTAATAACTCAGCTCCAGAGTTAGAGTGTTGGGATATTACTGCACTTTCAAGTGGAGTCGCTTTTACATTTACATTACATATAATTATTTAGCGGGCAGCACAGTGGTTTAGTGGTTAGCACATTCGCCTCTCAGCACTAGTGATTCCCGGTTCGAATCCCAATCTGGGTGGAGTTTGCATGTTCTCCACGTGTCCGCGTGGGTTTCCTCCGGGTTCTCCGGTTTCCTCCCACAGTCCAAAAACATGGATCAACTGGGAGACCAGCAAGCAACGCATTGCAGAAATGGAGCCGGGATAGGATAAGGGTTTGAACTAACAGCTGAGCAGAAGAAAGTTGAGGTTCCCATGAGGAAGTACCACATGAACACCCTCTCATTGTTTCCAAGATGGCCGTACTTCCAATTATAGTATTGGTGGAACCAGGAAGAGAGAGAGAGAGAGAGAGAGAGACCGATATATATCTTCAAACTGCTCCAAATTGCCCCTGTATAATGTTTGGGTGTACCCAGTGATAGATAGGCACTAGGTCCTGGGTGTAGTTGCCCAGCACCCAAAATGTTCTCCACTGGGAAACCCCCCTGTGGCATGGGGAACCCCCCCCGTGACCATAGTAAAGAATTAAGTGAAAGATATTAGATAGATGGAGAGATAAATAGTAGGGAGGCACCAGATCGTATCCCATCATTTATTTGAGAGAAAGCCGAGGAAATACCTGGGATGTGTTTCCGAACCAATGCAGGATCACACCGACCTAAATTTCACATAGCACTTATGAGGGGTCATGAAGGGGCCAGGAGGTACTCTGTTCTCACCTTTTTCCTATTTCAAGTTTTCAGTTTAAACCACATGGATCAGAAGAAAGCCATCCAGCTGCGCTGCCACGCCAGGTGTAGTTCAGCTAAGCCATTTTTCTGGGAAACAGAGAGCACATTTCCTCATATTGCACACTCTTCTCCAGTAATTCCACATTGGCAATGAGAATATGCAAGACGGAGGAGGTCCTTTGTAGTGTTTCAACTTCTCTTGGCACTTCACCTAGCCTGTCCTCACTCTAGTGCTCATTTTCCGAATAGGTATTAAGAACACATAGCAGGTTTTTTTAATCATTATAAAGACAAATTAATGTGAGTTGTAATGCAACTGCCTTTTAATAAGCTTTGTTAATTTTTTGATTCCTCAAGGTGGCAACACCAGCAAGAACTCTGACCACCTTCCTGTCAGTTGCAGTTACATTGCATTTACATTTGGTCATTTAGCAGACGTTTTTATCCAAAGCGACTTAAAAATACCCTTGGTTGCAGTCAGAACAAAGGGTTAATACAGCATCCCTGAAGCAATGAGGGTCTTGGGTAAAAGACCCACACTGGTGATTTGGGTTAAGGGTCTTGCACAAAGACCCACATTGGTAACTTCAGTGGACCTGGGATTCCAACCCACAACCTTCTGTTTAATAGCCCAATACCCAAACCACTAAGCCACCCTAACCTTAGTTGTCACATTGAACTGTGATTTCAGTATTTGATTAATCCTCTGCTTTCAAAGCCCACATCTCTAAGGGGTAAGGATTGAATTATGGTTTGACTGAAGCACAAGGTCTGTACATCCTCAAGACATGGGTTCACATAAGCAATATTGTTTTACATTGTTAAGTATTCATTTGTTAACACAAATGGGTGTTACTAAAAATGCACTTCACTCCTAATTGCCATCAAATCAATATCATATCCCCTTGGGGCTAAAGTAATCAAGCAGGTATTGGCATAAGTCATGAGGACATGGAAGTATGAAAGTGCCTTCCTGTTACTCAGCATTCAAAATTTACTTCAACATAAAAATACATACATACATACAGTGGGTTGCAAAAGTACTCATACCCCTTGAATTTTTCCATATTTTGTCACATTACAACCACAAACATAAATATATTTCACTGGAATTTAATGTGAAAGACCAACACAAAGTGGTATACAATTTTGAAGTGGAATGAAAGTTATACATGAATCAACAATTTTTTTACAAATAAAAAACTGAAAAGTGCGATGTGCAAAATTATTCAGCCCCCTTTTCCCTGAGTGCAACCAATTGCATTCAGAAGTTGCCTGATGACTGCTAATGACTTAAA
>JAFMOD010000534.1:506193-618776 GCA_019802435.1 Corydoras maculifer
ATATATATATATATATATATATATATATATATATATATATATATATATATATATATATATTTCTCTTCTCTTTTTCTCTGTGTGTACTTGCTACTGGGATCATAGTTTCTCTTCCCAAAGTGATTAATTGCGTTTTATTTAAGCTATTGTAACAAAATGGTGCTGGCAAAATTTTTACTTCATACATAAAATCAAAATTTAAATCTGTTAATAAAAAGTTGACAGTTTCACATTTTTTTGTGCCTGTGTGCATTTAAAAAAAGGCAAACTTTGCTTAATGTCATGATTAAAATTGCAGGTAAATCCAAAGTCAGAAATAGAAACCCACAGCTATTTGTGCAGATTGTCCTACTACCCATCAGGATAAATATATAAATCATACTCAGAAACCTGTGTAACTCTTTCAACAAAAACAAGTGGTCACACTCATGTGAGCAGGTTTCACTCTGTGGTTTGGTTCACAGCTACTGGTGCAATACATTCCCATGCCCTTTAAAGGAGTACTCAAGAGCTTTAACTTAACCAATGTCTTGGAAACCTTAACTCCACCGCACAGAAATTTGCAGGTGGTAAAATCCCGAACATAATGTAACACCAATAACAAAAACTAGGTAACTAAATTCTGCTTGCCATCTTGCTAACATAGACGTAAAACTTTCTGGATGATATCCTAAAGTATTAAGAAACGCTCATCATGTTAAAAATTGGAATTAAAAAAAATTGGCATTCCTCTCATGTAGATGTGGGTTTTCTCTGAGTTCTCCAATTTTTTCCCCCAGCAAAAAAACATGGAGCCAGGGTGAATTGGCTGCTCTAAATTGCCCCATGTGAACTACCCCAATGTAATATATGTGCCAAGGGATGGATTGGCGCCTTGTCCTTGGTGTATCAGCCCAATGCCTGAAACCTTCTCCCCTGGATTTACATGGGAAACCCATCTGTGACCCCAGTAGAGGATTAAAGTGATAAAAGTGATTTGTTATGTCTACATTATTCACACACAGATGAGTGTGTCCCCCACATTTAACCCATCTGAGTAGTGAAACACACACATACACATACTGAGTGAATGCCCGGCATGGTGGGCAGCCATAACTGGGGTTAGGTACCTTGCTCAAGGGCACTTCAGCCATAACACCTAATCGGACCGGAAATCGAACCAGGAACCTTTAATTCACAAGTCTGGTTCGTTACACACAAGCCTACAAGCCATTTTGCAAGTTTTTATACAAAGCAATTTACAAATATCCCAACTTGGTTGGGATCAGAGCACAGGGTTCGTACAGCCCCCGTGGAGCAATGAGGGTTAAGGACCTTGCTTAAGTATCCACAATGGTACCAATAGACCTGGGATTTGAACTCACGACCTTCTGATTGATAGACCAATACACAGATTAATGATTACATACAGAACTTACACACAGAGGAATAAGTCCTCCACATTTAACCTGTTATTGCTGTGAAAGACACACACATATACACAAACTGAGTGCCTGAAGCGGTGGGCAGCCTTGTATACAGCACCAGAAGAGCAATTGGTTAGGTGACCTGCTCAAGGGACCAGGAACCAAACCGGAACCTTCAGGTCACAAGGCTAGTTCCCTAACCACAAATCACAATTTATAAGCGAACCTACAGTAAACTGTTATCACTAAGCAACTAATACACAATAACCCCAGCACTGTTTAGTTCGGTGACCAACCATCACCTGCTATATTCTCTTTGGAGAAAGAAGGAAAAACAAATAAATCCATAAACCAGCACCTGGAACGTCAGGAATTACTCTAGGTCTCCTTGTAAACTGTATCCCATCTATGTTAAGTTTCGGCGGAAAGAAACTAACATCTGAAACATTAATCTCCAAACTGAGGCCACATTTAGCCCGTGCTGTTTTTAGACGTGAATACAAATCATCTGGGTTTAAAAGTTCCAGGACTGTATGTGCATTTTACTGTTTTATTACCGCAATAACATCTGAGCAAATTAGTGTAATTCAGTCTCCATTCGTTACCAACTCTGCTTATGGATTTAATCGTGTGAGGCAAACAGAAAGGATTTTGCAATTACCCGCAGGCTTATAAAGAATTCTCTAGTCAACTCGTGAACTGATTTAAAGAGCTTTGGTAAACACCCCGAGACTGTTAACTACAAATTTACATTAAGTACGGCCATGGGACCTGACCTCAGATAACGTGCAAAGTACTTTAATTACTCAAAATGTCCACTAAACAATAAAGTGTTTCATTTCCTCTGCAAAAAAAAAAAACTTAGGTGAGTGATGGAATGAGCACAGAGCGTTCTGTTGGGCTTGTTTTGGAAGTCGTTCTTTTTTTTATTCTATATCTGTTCGAGTAACTGGTGATTTGAGGTGCATGGAATGGTTAAACGAAACCATGATCTCTTTTTGCTTATCAAATGGTTCTTGACCCTGGATTTATAGGTGTCTGGCATACGAAAACAATCTTCTCACAACCATTATGGTGACAAAATCCAGCCACACCAATTTAATGTGGCAACACAGTCATTTTCAAATGAGCCTTTACTTTTTGCTGCAACTGAGAGAAAGTAGGGAAAAAATCTAATTAGTCTTTTGTAGGGCGCAGACATACTGCAAAACACCAGGACAGTTAACAAAGATGGGGACTTTATGAATGTATTTAAAACAAAGCACAGTACGAAGTGAAATCTGGCTCGTGCTGAAAACAGCTTGGGCCAAGAAGAAAAACTTTAAGGTTAACTATAAGCCAAAACTATGCAATTTAATTTGACATATGGTGTTAATCTATATAGCAGATCTGAATTAAAGTAGATTTAAGAGTGGCAACTATGTGAATTTTATTATTCATTCATCCATTGTCGTCCTCCTAATCCTCTACTAGGCTCGCGAGGGGGTTTCCCGTTCCCACATTTCAGGCACTGGGCAGATACACCCAGGACAGAGCGCTAATTTATCGCTGGGCACACTCTCACACAGACTTACACTATATGGGGCAATTTGGAGCATTCAATTTAATTGAATCCATGTTTTTGGACCAGGGGAGGAAACCGGAGAACCTGGAGCAAACCCACGCGGACACGGGGAGAAAATGGAAACTCCACTCAGATTGGAATTCAAACCTGGATCCAAAGCACTGAGAGGCAACCGTGCTAACCACTAAGCCACCGTGCCACCCTCATGCGCATTTACAATAATTATTGACATTAACTACAGCATTTAAAGATTTCCAACCAAGATGACATTTCAGTATTTCCAGTACCTGTCAGTCAAAAGGTTGGGCACACCCCCTACTTGCTCACTTATCATGTTCCCCACTTATCATATAGATGGACCTGGTCGTTTTACAATTTACAGACTGTAGTACATTTTTTTTTGTTTTTGTTAGTCCCCTGTTGGTTTTCTGCTCTCTATTGGTCAGGAGCATCACCGAACAAGTATCATTCGGGTGGTGGATTGTTTATCGTCAATTCTGCAGTGACACTGATGTGGTGAGGGGGTTTTAGTGCAGCAGAGCTGCTGTCGTTTCATATAAACACCTCAATGTCACTGCTGGAAAATTGTTTTATATAACAGTGTGTATATTTACATAACTTTTCATTCATTGTATTTATATTTTGATTATTATGATCATATTTACTTTTCTTACTCATCCAGTAGAGCAAAGTAAGAATTTCACTGCACAGGGAAACACGTTTCTATATGTGCATATGACGATAAAGCTTTGAATCTTGAATCTTGAATCTCTTTGTGGTGAAAAAATGTCAGAAGGAACTTTGATATTGATATCGACCCGCATGGCAAAAAGTCTGGACACCCCTGCTTTAAACTGACCTGTAATAGAGCAGTAGATCAACTGAGGAGCTGCTTCTTTCAGATTTGTATATCCAAGTCCCAACTCCTTTAGTTTACCAGGGAGGTAGTTCTCCACCAGGACATCGCATCGCTGGGCAAGCTGACCCATTACACACAAAAACAAAGATGATTTAAGCATTTAAATAGATTTGCTGTGACAACATACAAACTGAATACACATCAGAAGTGTCAGTTTACCTCTTTTACAATTTTAGCCCCCTTTGGATGTTTAAGATTAACAGCAATGCTCTGAAAGAAATATATATTAATAAATGTTACGAAAAGGATGTAATTAATAGCTACTGATTTTAAAACACTGACCCATTACCTTTTTATTCCGGTTTACACTGAGAAAATAGACACTTTCTTCACCTATGAATGGAGGTCCCCACGCTCTTGTGTCATCACCTGGCCCTGAGCAAACAGACCAGCTTTCAGAACAACTGTCAGGATGTTGGGTAAAATCTAAAGACATGAGTTACATACCTACTTCCTGCAGTTTTTTTTATTGTAGAAACCTATTACACTATGTCTTTTTAGGCAATGCTATGTCTGTTTCAGCAAGACAATACCAAACTAAATTCTGCATATATTACAATGAATTACATACTTATACATTCAGGTGTTACATTGACCTCTTGCATAAAATATAAAACCAGCCATCTATAAAAAAAACATTTAAAAACATATTAAATATGTGGGAGACAAATATAACCTTGAGTAGTCTATAAATGTTGAGAAGCTATAAACATACATCAAGCAAAAACTGGAAAAATTATGCACCATGGTAATGAATATGCCGTTATTTTATAAGATGATCCTACCAAATAACTAGAAGCTGGTTTAGTGAAAGTTATTTTTTTTTATATTAAACAACAATCATTGTCCTTATCCAATTAATGTAGCAAATTTCTGGCAGTAAATTGTATTAATAAATGGGTAGATTAAGAAACAACTCATAAAAAATCTTTTCCATAAACACCTGATACAAAAATAAATCAATAAAAATAATAAAATAAAAAAATGAGGGGGGGGGGCACAGGATAATGATCAGGTTTGTGTTGTTCTCATTTGTAAGTCCATTCATTCATTCATTCATTATATCCCGCTTTATCGTCTATTAGGGTCGCGGTGGTGTTCCCCATGCCCATCCAGGGGAGAACGTTTCGTGCGCTGGGCAGATACACCCAGGACAGGGCGCCAATCCATCGCTGAGCACACACTCACTCACACAGACACACTCTATATGGGGAAATTTGGAGAATTCAATTGACCTTGATCCATGTTTTTGGACTGTGGGAGGAAACCGGAGAACCCGGAGGAAACCCACACAGACACGGGGAGAATATGGAAACTCCACCCAGATGGGGATTCGAACCGGGAATCCCTAGCGCTGAGAGGCGAACGTGCTAACCATTAAGCCGCCTTATTTGTAAGTCAATTTGGATAATAATAATAATTGGTAATTGGTAGTTCTGGTCCTTAAATCTGATTGGCTGAGTTGTTTGTCTAGCCATGACGTTATTGACAGTACTGCAAACCTGTTTATCATATCACAATTTTAAATGAACTAATAACACTATGTGACTATGACACTATATGAGAAGTCGAACAGTTCAATGACATGAGGGACAAAAGATTTTTTAATCTGTGGGTCCTGCATTTAGGAAGAAGCTGTCTGTCACTAAACAGACCCCTCTGGTAGGTGATGATGGTGCAGAGGGTGACTGACATCATCAGTACATATGCTGATATAGACATGAATACTGAACGATTTGTAAACTTTTAATTTAGCAAGTTAAGTTGTAAGTTACTGGTACTTACATTCTGTTCCAAAGTAATTGTGTCAAATCATTATGTTAATTATCACCAAAAACAAATCAACTCCCTATGCAGAGCCTTGTCCTCTGAATGTGCCTTCTCACTAACAGGACATTTCTCCTTTGATTTTGGCATGTTGCTTGTGTGAGGATTAGACAGATAAATAGTCAGCAGATTAACTTCAGGTACTTTATGTCAACCTAATAACAGGATCTGGAGCTAACAACTTTCTGTAAACTCAAAACCAAGCTCATCAACAGTTTGACTGTTATTATTAAATATACTTTGCAGGACTAAAGTTAAAAGATAAATTTCCTGAAGAAAATGAGAGTGTGATTGCAGTGTGGCCTTAGAACGTATATTAAAGCAATACAGTGAACGAGGTAAAAAAAGTGGGCGTGGCCAGGTAATCACGTTTGTAGCAAGTTTTATATTTGTAGTTTAAACATTGATGACACTTTGAAAATCTGATTTTTCCCATATGAAACGAACTAAGCCAAATTTCTGATTTTACAAGACCAGTCTGGCTACAGCCCTCTTCAACTAGCTCAAAAACAGCCGTGAATAGGAATTTTGGCTCGAGAAAACGTCAATATCTCTGGAACGCTTCGACCGATTCTTTAACTGTTTCCAAGCACTCATCCCACCAATGAACTGGATGTGTTCTGCAAAAATCTTGTCGATTGGTGGAATCGACAAACAGTTGAATTAATAATAAAGATCGAATAACAATAGTGTGATTGACATATGACACTAATAACCATTGTGCTCCAGACATGTTCTTTACTAAAACAGCCTTTTTGGCAGCAAATTCCATCCAAGGAAACTAAATAATAAGCTCTGTGAGTTCTTCTGCATCTAGGTATCTGCATCTCCTCAATAAAAACATCTGGTCAGTTGTGGTCCTTTTCCATTGTTAGAGGAGTAGTAATAGTTCTCATAAATGTGCCTGGCACAAGATGTGGTCTTCAGTAGTAAGTACAGGAGTAACACCCACAAGAACCGCAGTGGATAAAGGTTTTTCTTTCAGCAATATAGGAAACATGTGATGCTAAAATAACCCTTTTTGCTCCACTTATTGTCCCTGTTATCAGTTCGACTGAAGGTTTTTTTTTCTGTCCTGACTTTCAAGATTCATGTGTTACAAATCTTTTTTTTTTTTTTACTATACAGTACCAGTCAAATGTTTCGACACGCCTCCTTTTTGCTCCACTTATTGTCTATGTTCTCAGTTCCACTGACGGTAAAGATGGACTTTGTAGTTCTTTAATTCCAGACTGTAGTCCATCTTTTTGTGGACTACACTACTTTACTGTGTATATCCCCTTTACTCTGTTCTAATGGTCAGAACCCCAATAGTAGCACCACAGATCAGGTATTATTTGGTTGGTGTATTATTCTTATCCCAACAGGGTCACCGAGGTGTTTAAAATTGAAATATTTATTTCAATATTACTGTAACTATTTAAATCGCATTTACATTGCGTTTCATTATTACTACATAATATAGTATTCAAATTTTTTTTTACTGTTGACTTCCATTACATCACACTGCATTTCACTTTTTTACTGTTATTAGGCTAGCATTAGTTACTTTTTTTGTTTTCGTTTTATGTCTTAATGTCATAAATGTCTTGTAACTGTGGGACAGCAAGGAACGAAATTTCGATTACTTTGTATGTATAGAACACAAGAAGGAATTGACAATAAAGCCTACTTTGACTTTGACTTTAAATGCTGCACTAAAACCCCCTCACTGCATCAGTATCACTGCAGAACTCACAATAAACAATCCACCACCCAAATTATACCTGTTCTGTGATGCTCCTGGCCAATAGAGAACAGAGAACCAACAAGGGACTAACAACAACAAAGAAAACAGATAGACTACAGTCTGTAATTATAAACTACAAAGTCCATCTGTATGGTAGGTGGAGTAAGAAGGGGGCATGTCCAAATAAATTTTTGACCAGTGCTGTATATATTTAAATGACCAGCATTAGCAGACAGAATTGATTTGTCATAGTTAATCTTTGGGCAGGGTTAGCAATGTTCTTTCTGTGTGAAGAAGTTCTTCCCATCGCTGTGTGGGCCCTTTCCTTGGAGCTATAATTTTCTTCCACAGTCTAAAAAATGTGCTAAAATCTAAAACAGAGATTAAAAATTGCCTTCTGGTGGTACTGTGTTTTAAAGTCTGCCCTGTGAAAGGACTTAACTATAAGCCCAAGCATGCTTCATAACCTTGATCAAACCAGGTAATTAATTAATTATATATATATATATATATATATATATATATATATATATATATATATGGCGGCACGGTGGCTTAGTGGTTAGCACGTTCGCCTCTCAGCGCTAGGGATTCCCGGTTCGAATCCCCATCTGGATGGAGTTTCCATGTTCTCCCCGTGTCTGCGTGGGTTTCCTCCGGGTTCTCCGGTTTCCTCCCACAGTCCAAAAACATGGAACAAGTTAATTGAATTCTCAAAAATTGCCCCATATAGAGTGTGTCTGTGTGAGTGAGTGTGTGCCCAGCGATGGATTGGCGCCCTGTCCTGGGGTCTATCTGCCCAGCGCCTGAGATGTTCTCCCCTGGATGGGCATGGGGAACCCCACCGCGACCCTAATAGAGGATAAGCGGGAGATAATGAATGAATGAATGAATATATATATATATATATATATATATATATATATATATATACAGTGGGTTGCAAAAGTACTCATACCCCTTGAACTTTTCCATATTTTGTCACATTACAACCACAAACATAAATATATTTCACTGGAATTTAATGTGAAAGACCAACACAAAGTGGTATACAATTGTGAAGTGGAATGAAAGTTATACATGAATCAACAATTTTTTTACAAATAAAAAACTGAAAAGTGCGATGTGCAAAATTATTCAGCCCCCTTTTCCCTGAGTGCAACCAATTGCATTCAGAAGTTGCCTGATGACNCTTTTCAGTTTTTTATTTGTAAAAAAATTGTTGATTCATGTATAACTTTCATTCCACTTCACAATTGTATACCACTTTTTGTTGGTCTTTCACATTAAATTCCAGTGAAATATATTTATGTTTGTGGTTGTAATGTGACAAAATATGGAAAAGTTCAAGGGGTATGAATACTTTTGCAACCCACTGTATATATATATATATATATATATATATATATATATATATATATATATATATATATATATATATATATATATATATATATATATATGAAAATCAAACAAAAATCAGGTGTAGCACATGTTTGACCCAATATTAACAAATAAATTAATTAATTAAAATTTTAAATCCTTACCTTTAACATCACCATTACTTTTGTTTGCAGTGTGCTTACATTGAAATAAATACTGTAAAGCAGCAGAACTATAAACACTTCATTTTTATATAATTTATTGTATAAATTAATCATCATCATTACTCTTTACTGGGAATCAGGGGCTCAAACAAACCCAAAGGCAAAATTCAAGATCACTACTCACCTGGTCGCTCCACTTTAATCACCTCTGCACCCAGATCTCCAAGAATCATCGTAGCAAATGGACCGGCCAGCACTCTAAATTAATCAACACACATTTAAAGAAGAAAAAAAAAAAAAAAATATATATATATATATATATATATATATATATATATATATATATATATATATATATATAATGTTTTCACAATGCCTTCTCAAAAACTGTCAAATTCCCAGTCATTGTGACTAAACCAAAGTTTGATTTGCTTTTCCTGCTTACCTGGTGAGGTCTAAGACTTTGACGCCATCTAGTGGTTTAATCTGCTTCATTCCTAAAGATTAAAGCAGGGAGGTCAAACTCGATTGCACGGGGTGCCAAACCTTAGTACAAACTTTAGAGTGCAGGCTAAAAAGAATAAATATTTATTGAACACACTAAAACTAAATGTTTTCTGAACATGAATAGGAATAAAACCAGACAGGAATATTATTCCACAATAAATAAACCTAAACTTTATATAACTTAATATAAAATACTTTCTCTCTACAAAAAATATCTCGTCCAAAATTTACAACTATGAACATTCTAAAACCAACCAAAAAAAAAAATAAAAATTATGCTTTTACAGAAAATTCTAAATAACAAATTAAAACATTTGGATTTCTTTGCTCTTGGGCAATTTTAGAACGTAAACTTCAAATATCGTAAACTTTAAAAAACTTAAACTTTAAATATCTATTTCTTTGCATTAAAATATTAGCATGGTACAAAAAAAAAACATATCGCTATGTCATTAATAACAATTATAATAGATTGATGTAAAATGATCTCGTGGGCCGGATATAATTGTATCATTACGGGCAGGATATGACCCACGGGCCTTGAGTTTGATACCTATGCAGTAAAGTATCTGTTAAAGGTTGAAGTGGTTCATGCTTAGTCAGGTTAATTAAAAATAATAATAATAATAAAAAATAAAAAAACCTTTTTGAACTCTATAGCTTTACATGTAAGACAATTAGGTAATTGTAGGACTTACAGTTAGGGAAACTGCTGACAAATTACACTCACAGTGCAAAGCAGTCATGCATTGAACAAAATCTGGTCCAAAATACACAAGCAGTGTATGAAAAATTAATTATACACTTACTGCTTTATGGGAAATGAGAGAAAGTAAAAGTAGCAGTGAGATGCTAACTGTTAAATGCTGCTAAAATGCTTAAACAGAGAGGAATCTGTCCTCCACGTTTAACCCATCTGTGCAGTCGCAGTCACAGTCACAGTCACACACACACACACACGAAGAAAGCATGCATGCCCGGAGCAGTGGGCAGCCTTGTAAACAGCACCCAGGGAGCAATAGGTGCCTTGCCCGAGGACACTGCATAGCACTTGGTGGGACCAGGAATTAAATTGGGGACCTTCAGGTCACAAGGCTGGTTCTTCAAGCCTACGACTGCATGCAGGTGTTGTCGAAGACCGGAACGACAGCTGCAATGATTTTACAGAAGGCACTGTAAAATCCACCTGGGAGGTGTTGCAAGACCATTTCCAAAAACTTTAAAGTCCATAATTTCACAGTGAGAAGGAATAAAATAAAAATTCCTTCGAGAGAATGTTTTAGCCCAAAACTTAATGGTGCAATGTTCAAAACAAAAAACACACATGCTATATCCCAAACACAGTTCTCAATTAACATGTTAAATCTTTAAGTTCATCTATTTATTATGTTCTGCTTCATCCAATACCTGGGTCTTAGGTCACTACTATGGTCTGCCCATCCAGGGAGAGCGCATCAGACACAAAGCAGATTTACCCAGGACAGTGTGCCTCTCTTGCTGGGCACACACTAACTCACTCAGACACACCAACACAGTATATTCGGGCAATTGAGAGCAGCCAATTTACCTTGAATTCATGTTTTTGGACTGTGGGAGGAAACCTGAGAACCCAAAGAATGCCCACGTGGACATGGGGAGAACACGGACCTTAAGGGAGCTGTAAATAAACAAATGCCCCAAATTCCAACAAAATGTCAATCTCAACTATAAAAATGCATTTCCTGAAGAAAATGCATATGTGATTACAGCTGGCTGTAGGAGACACAAAGCCATACAGTGAATGAGGTAGGAGAAAAATAGATAAATTAATTAAATAAACAAGCAATATACAAATATATTTTTTAAAAACCACCCCTATATCGTATTATTTTATCCTAAATTAATTCTGCTTCTGAAGTATAAAATTTAGTAGAAAAATAGGCAATTTAAACATCCATTACCTTCCGCTTTATCCTCTATTAGGGTCGTGGGGGGGGGGGTGTGTTCCCCATGCCCATCCAGGGGAGAACGTTTTGGGCGCTGGGCAGATACACCCAGGACAGAGCGCAAATACATCGCTGGGCACACACACACACACGCACACAAACACACTCTATATGGGGCAATTTGGAGAATTCAATTGAACTTAATCCATGTTTTTGGACTGTGGGAGCAAACCAGAGAACCCAGAGGAAATCCACACGGACACTGGGAGAACATGGAAACTCCGCCCAGATTGGGATTCGAACCAGGAATCCCTAGTGCTGAGAGGCGAATGTGCTAACCACTAAGCCACCATGCCGCCCACAATTAAAACATAGAAAACAAAATTAATTAATTGGTCATTTTTAAAATTGATTCATGTGTGGTCATTGACGATGAACAATTGTGCAAAGTTTTAGCTTAAATGGATAATGGGAACTGGGTGAAATAGTATTTTTCAATCTATTTTACCAGATAAACAGACAAAAAGATGAAGCTAATATAGGGGTGGTAATAAAAAGTGGGTGTGGCCAGGTAATGGGTCGTCTATAAGCCTTGGTCACAGTGGTCGGGACAGTTTAGAATTGGAAAGCAGTCCACGTCACTCAGTGTGTGCATTTCACTGCAGGGTTAAACGTTGACAACAAATTCCTCTGTGTGTAAGCATTGTAGGCAAAATAAATCATTGTAACACACGAACACACACCACCATGTGAGGATCACAGCAGTAAAAAAAAATATCACCACACAAAGAACAACTGCTCTGCTGTGTGGTGTCCTGATCATTACAGAACATAGTGAAGGAAACTAATAAAGTATGTGGTGTGTGGTAGCTCAGTGGTTAGGGCATTGGGCTATAAATCCAAAGATTGTGGGTTTGAATCCCAGGTCCACTTATGTCACCGATGTGGGACCTTGAGCAATGACCCTCATTGCTTCAGGGATACTGTAGTCAAAACTGTGCTGGCGTTGTAAGTCACTATGGATAAAAGAGTCTGCCAAATGTAAATGTAAGCAGGAAAGCAGATGGTAATTGTAGTACTGTAGAACTGTAAAAGTACAAACTGCATCTATTTGTAATTTATTATTAATTTGGTCATTTAGCAGTCACTTTTATCCAAAGCGACTTACAAATATCCACACTTGGTTAGGGTCACAGCGCAGTGTTGGTACAGCACCCCTGGAGCAATGAGGGTCAAGGGTCTTGTTCAATGAACCACATTGGTAACTTCAGTGGACCTGGGATTTGAACCCACAACCTTCTGATTAATAGCCCAACACCCTAACTGCTACCATAACCATACATGTATATAGCCTATAGAATATATGTCTATAACCAATATATATCTATAATTAGTGGAACTGACAAAAACATCCATGGGAGTATAAACAAGAAATTGCACTTAATAAGTCGACTTGTGAATGTGTTATCCATCCATCCATTATCTCCCGCTTTATCCTCTATTAGGGTCGCGGGGGGTTCCCCATGCCCATCCAAGTGAGAACGTCTCAGGCGCTGGGCAGATACACCCAGGACAGGGCGCCAATCCATCGCTGGGCACACACTCACTCACACAGACACTCTCCATATGGGGTAATTCTGGGAATTCAATTGACCTTGATTCATGGTTTTGGACTGTGGGAGGAAACCGGAGAACCCGGAGGAAACCCACGCGGACAAGGGGAGAACATGAAAACTCCACCCAGATTGGGAATTCCTAGTGTTGAGAGACAAACGTGCTAAGCCACCGTGCCGTTATCACCTTTTTTATAATCTTTTTATCTCTGCGTTTTATTAATAATTCACAGACTGCATTGTGAGTGTACGGACGGACTGACGATAAGTCACGTTGTTCCGGACGCGTTTGCTTTCTAAGTGTAACAAAATTCCACGGGTGATCAATGCGTACTTGCGATTTAACGCTCTAAAAACGTACTTAAATCGTACAATAATTCTGATCAATACGTATCTATAAACATTAGCGCGTTGAACGGTTTACTGTTATGACGCTCCATTAACCACACAATGTACTTTACGCATGGAAAATGTGCTTTATGTGCGATTTGGCAAGTCAAAATTAAATAAAACTAATGAAATGCATATTTAATTTCCCGTGTCGTACACATTTGCCAAATTATTGGGGATTCAAACCAAAAAGTCCAGAACACCGTTACTTTATACGAAATACGTAATACGCAAATGGTGAGCAACACGCTGCGATCCAGGTACCGCAATTCAAACAATAAACATTATCATAGATGGAAAGTTTGTTGGCAGAGAATTAAGTGTTTATTGTGGGGTACAGGAGGCAAACGAGTCCAGGTGATTCTTTTATGTCGGGTACCTTTTAAATCGGCCGTGAATCGTCTTCTGATTGACAAACTGCAGGTCCTCGTCTGCAGGAGACATGGTGGTATTGTGATCACATGAAATAAAAGTTTAGATCGTCTCGCCTTTATGGCGTATTTACACGCGAGCGACATTTCAGAACCCACAGCCTCCTGCGACGCGTTATCCTGCTCATATAACTGCGCGTGTGCGGAAAACGCGCGTTCAAAACACCACAGGCATTAAAGAGTCGCCCTTGTTGTCTCCTTTAAATAGTCTTCTTCACTAAGTAGACAGCCTACTTAGTGACGTACGGTATGATTTAGAACACAACCTTTAAGTTTACTATAAATATTTAGGGCGCATTCTCACTGGAAGGTTAAGTTTTCAATAACTGGTTTAGCGTTGATTTGTCGCTTATTACGTGTATTTTGCTAATTAACGCCGATTTATAGACGTTGTAACGCTGTTTTTTTTTTATTTCAAGTGGTTATTTATTTTGGGCGGCACAGAGGCTTAGTGGTTAGCATGTTCTCCTCTCAGCGCTAGGGATTCCTGGTTTGAATCCCAAACTGGATGGAGTTTCTATGTTCTCCCCGTGACCGCGTGGGTTTCCTCCGGGTTCTCCAGTTCCTCTCTCAGTCCAAAAACATGGATCAAGGTCAATTGAATTCTCCAAAATTGCCCATATGGAGTGTGTGGGTGTGTGTGTGTGAGTGCGTGTGCCCAGCGATAGATTGGCACCATGTTCTGGGTGTAGGCATGCGGAACCCAATAATACCACCACAGAGCAGCTATTATTTGTGTGGTGTGTTAGTTTCATTCAGGGTGGCACTGTGGTTAGCATGTTCGCCTCAGCACTGGCATGCAGGTTCGAATCCCAATTTGGGTTGAGTTTCCATGTTCTCCCTGTGTCTGCGTGTGTTTCCTCCGGGTTCTCCGTTTTTTTCCCACAGTCCAAAGACATGCATCAAGGTCAATTGAATTCTCCAAATTACCCCATGTATAGTGTATATAGAGTGTGTTTGTGTGTGTCTGTCGGTGTGAGTGTGTACCCAGCGATAGACCCTAGTAAAGGATGAAGCGGAAGATAATGGATGGATGGGTGGTGTTATTTTGATTCAGGGTGGCACTGTGGTTAGCACGTTCGCCTCTCAGCACTAGGGATTCCCGGTTCGAATACCAATCTGGGTGGAGTTTCCATGTTCTCCCTGTGTCTGCGTGTGGTTCCTCCAGGTTCTCCGATTTCCTCCCACAGTCAAAACATTGAAATTTAAATATGGATTTAAGGTAAATTGAATGCTCCAAATTGCTCCGTATAGAGTATGTTTGTGGATGTGTGTCTATATGAAATAGTGTGCTCAGCGATAGATTGGTGCCCTGTCCTGGATCTGTCCAATAAACCTGGATTTAAGGTAAATTGAATGTACTAAATTGCCCCATAAAGTGATTGTGTGTGTGAGTGTGCCCAGTGATAGACTGTCGCTCTGTCCTGGGTGTATCTGCCCAGCGCCCATAACGTTCTGTCCTGGATGGCATGGGGGAAGTCCCCCACCCACGACTGTAGCAGAGGATTAAGCAGAGGATAATGAATAAATGAGTGAATGAATGAATGAATGAATGAATGAATGAATGAATGAATGAACTGATTCTAAAGTGGGAAGTCAAAGGCCAGACACAGTGGAATACTAACAAATACAACCAACTCAGCAATAAACCCAATTCCCTTCACCTCCATTGTTTAAGTTGGGTAAAGGTGTTAATAAAGGTGTAAAATTGTCAGATGACGGGCAAAACACTACTGTACTCTAAACTTAAATTTAATACTCCTGCCGTTAAGTGTGAACAGGGTTGGTCGTTGTACTAGAGTCAGTCACAAGAGGGCGCTAAAAAAGTTTTACCGTTATTTTTCTGCAATTTACTAAGAAAATATACTAACAAACTAACAAAAAATAACAATCAAAAGACAAATAACATAATTTTAATTGTTTGGTGAAAATGCTACAGACATTTGAATTAAATATGTAACTGCCACATATATAGACAAATGGGTGGGGGGACGGGTTGCAGGATCAGATAACGATCAGGTTTAATAATTCTACAGTGTATCTGGTTTTCTTCATAATTACTGACTTGTGTTGTTCTCATTTGTAAGTTGCTTTGGATAAAAGCGTATGCTAAATGACTAAATGCAAATGTAATGTAAATGTAGACGTGCTAACTTGAAAAAATATGGGGTGGTTTAAGTCCAAATTTAAATAGTTTAGTTTATTTATTCATTCATTCATTATCTTTTGCTTAATCATCTGCTCTGGTCGCTGGCTAAGTACACCCATGACAGAGTGCCAATCTATCGCTGGGCACGGACATGGATAGATACAAACTAATTGGGGCAATTTGGAGCATTCAAATTACAATTCAGCATTTATATATTCATTATCTCCCGCTTTATCCTATAAAAGGGGTTTCCCATGCCCATCCAGGGGAGAACGTCTTAGGCGCTGGGCAGATAGACCCAGGACAGGGTGCCAATCCATCGCTGGGCACACACTCACTCACACAAACACACTCTATATGGGGCAATTTTGAGAATTCAATTGACTTGATCCATGTTTTTGGACTGTGGGAGGAAACCGGAGAACCCGGAGGAAACCCACGCAGACACAGGGAGAACATGGAAACTCCACCCAGATCGGGATTCGAACCGGGAATCCCTAGCTCTGAGAGGCGAACGTGCTAAACACTAAGCCACCGTGCTGCCCCAATTCAGCATTTAGAGCATTCAATTAAATGTTTTTGGGCTGGAGCCGGAGGAAACCCACATGGACTCCTGGAGAATATGGAAACTCCACCCAGATCGGGATTCAAACCTGGATCACCAGAGCTGAGAGGAGAACATGCTAACCACTAAGCCAGCCTGCTGCCCGGTTTATTTCATTATTGTGGACAAATAAGGACACTATCACCTTGGACATTCTGAAAGGTTTACAATATTAGAAAACAAAAAAATGACTTAAAATAAACGAAGATTTTAGATATTATAATTAATTTAAGAGGTTTACAAACTAAAATAAGTCTCTAGGGGACTTTAGTATTAGATCTATTTAAACTTGCCACAGCTAGGACGTAAAAAATACCTAATTTGTAAAGTATATTAATTCTCCTGTTTCGATAACAACCCGCATTCATTTTTTAATTATGCAGTTCTTAGAGTAACCACACGGTGGGATCAGAGCATCGCAAAAGAATTAGAGAGCCACTTGTACATGGGTCTAGAGAACGAGTCAAATACTGTATGTATTACAATACTCAAGTTTAATAAACGAAATTAACATTTTGACTTAGTGTGATTTAAGTTTAGAGATACGGCACTTAATCCCTGACCTAAAACAAACCTGACAAACTGTATAAACTAACTACACACAGTTGCACACACTTGCATTACATTTAGCAGACGCTTTTATTCAAAGCGACTTACAAATGAGAACACCACAAGTCAGTAGTTATGAAAAAAAACATCTACTCTGTAGAACCTGATCATTACCTTCAATTGTTTTCCCCCGAAGCCCCCGAATAAATGTGACAAGCCTTAGACTTCAGAATTGTTAGCGGGTCATTGTGGGGATTAAAGGCCTTGCGCAAGGGGCAAAGTGTGGTAGATTTACAGTTCTATGATTACATCATTAAACCCCAAAGACTCTAAGGTGCTTATGTGGCACAACAGTTGAATGTGAGCAGGCTACAGTTAAACACCTGTATTTCAACTGTAAGTGGCGTCTAGGTCATGTTCGGATCTGCGGCTGTGACCTCCCGTCTAATCAAACACTTTACAGCTGTGTGTGATGGGCAAAGGGCAAAAATAAGGATTCTTTCACTACGCAGTACAGGTAAAAATAAATAACCTGTTCGACACGAATAAAACATAGAATATGCCAATTGTGCTGCCTTTTGACATCTGTATTAAAAGCAGCAAGTCATCAATATTCGACATCACTAAATACACAGACATCTGATCACTACACAACTTGTACATGGCGTCCTACATTGTTAATGATGCCCGGCCGCTCAAGAAGGAGGAGTCCCACACTAAGCCTTCATTCTGACAAGGTTTCTTCCTAAAACACATCACCCTGATTCTTCATCAACTTCACAGGTTACCCATATCACTTCGGATTCATTTTAAAGTCCTCCTTCTAACTTATAAATACCTTAATGGACTGGCTCTTCACAACTCTTATATTCATATACCCCAAATCGAACACTCCGGTCCTCTGATACTGGTCACATGGCAGTCCCAAAATTCAAATTGATCACTGTTGGAGGGAGATCTTCTAGTGTAATAGCACAAAAATTGTGGAATTCCCTACCTCCCTGTTCTGCTCTTCTTTTTCCTTCTTCAAAACGCAACTCAAAACCCATCTATTTTTCCAATACTTCCATTCACTGTCAATTGTCATAAGGCCCTTGTCCTTGGGTTTTAGAACAGTGCTATATAAGTCAAACTATTATTATTATTATTATTATTATTATTATTATTATTATTATTTAGGGCGGCACCCTGGCTTAGTGGTTAGTACGTTTGCCTTTCAGCGCTAGGGATTCCCGGTTCGAATCCCAATCTGGGTGGAGTTCCTATGTTCCCCTGTGTCCACGTGGGTTTTCTCCGGGTTCTCCGGTTTCCTCCCATAATCTAAAAACATGGATCAAGTCAATTGAATTCTCCAAACTGCCCCATATAGAGTGTGTTTGTGTGTGTGTGTGTGTGACTGTGTGTGCCCAGCGATAGATTGGGGCCTTGTCCTGGGTGTATCTGCCAAGCGCCCGAAACGTTCTCCCCTGGATGGGCATGGGATGCGCGACCCTAATAGAGGAGAATGTGGAAGATAATGGATGGATGGATTATTATTATTTAAAATAATAATAATAACAGGGAGTTTTTTCCTGCCAGTCGCTTTGGCTTGCTCTTTTGGGGTTCGGGCTTATAACACTGTAAAGCTGCTTAATGAAAATATACTATTGTATAAAGCGCTATAAAAATTAACTACTTGAGTTTGTACTTAAAGAGACCACTGAAGACGTGTCGTCATAGCCGGTCCATGTTTGGCACTTTGGGTCTAAGCAAGATTTTCAATAGAAAAATGGATTTGGTTTTCCCCAAATTACCCCCATCACATTCCGCAGTAAATAAATCTGTTTAGAAACTCATACATTTTCTTCTGTGCACATTTCTCTTCTGTATGTCACTGGACTCTTTGAGTTATGAGGTCATTAATGACTCATAATACTTACTGTACCAGTCAAAAGTTTGGACAAACCTGCTTTTGCTCCATTGTTCATTCCCTCCACTTATCATATAGATGGACTTTGTAGTTTTATAATCACAGACTGTAGTACATCTGTTTTATTTGTTGTTGTTAGTCCTCTTTTGGTTCTCTGTGCTCTGTTGGTCAGGATCATCACAGAACAGGTCTAATTTGGGTGGTGGATTGTTTGTCAGTTCTGCAGTGATACTGATGCGGAATAACCTAATCTCATCCCATTATCTTCTGCTTGTTATCTTCTGCTTTGCACACACTCACTCACGCACTTATGGGGGGCAATCTAGAATTATAGTAGCCAATTCCTCTGAATCCTTCTTTTTTGACTGTGGGAGAAAACCGGAGAACCCAGAGAAAACAATGGTGGTACTATTGGGGTCCTGACCATTAGAGAACAGAGTAAAGTGTATGTACACATTATGTACTGTAGTCCACAAACAGATTAACTACAGTCTGGAATTGTAGAACTACAAAGGCCATCTTTACAGTAAGTGGAACTGAAAACATGTTGAATAAGTAGAGTAAAAAAGAAGTGTTGTACTGTATGCGGCTACATGCAGCTTTGTCGTGGTTGCAGCATATAATTGTACAGTTGCCTTACTCTTTTAATACTTCTGTGCTTATCTTAAAAAAAGAAGCAAAAGCAAAGTGATATGACCAAGATTGCCCATCAAACTTACTGACATCTACTAGAAGTGCAGTAGCATAAGCTTACATGTAGCAATGTTAATATTACAACTGTTATATATACAGAAATCATAGGAGGAAATAAATAGTGCAGGAATAAACTGTGTAGATGCAAATATTGCTAACATAAACTAGAATAATAGGAGTGAAGGTGCAATGAGGTGGTGGATTAGTATGTTTGAATCCTGACTCATAAAAACATGAGATGAGATAACAACCTTTTGTTATCCCACACGAAGTATTTGCATTATAGCAGCAGCAACAACGACAGTAAAAAAAATACATGGACATATTTATAGAATAAAACATTTAAAATGACTAGAAAACATTATCTGAGTATTACATAAATTATTAAAAAAAGTTTTAAAAATGTACAAATTTTACAACATATTTTGGTAACACTTTCTATGATCCGGTATTCATAATGCATTATAAGTGCATTTATAAAGCTTTATAAAGTATTCATAATGCTTTATAACAATTTTCATATGCCATTGTTAATGTACATAGATGTTCATAATCATAGTCATAAATTGTTATAACAATTTGGCATAAAGCTTTAAAAGTGACCTAATGCATTATAATATGAACTTATTTCAACTTTTGATTATTTGGATGTTTTGACATTCTTAAAACAAGACGATTACACTTTACTTAAAGTCTGTAAAGAGCATTTATGAGCTTTTTTAGGTCACTGTGTACTACTATGTATTATGTATGCAGTCTCTTTTAAAGAGGCAATTAATGACAATACTTATATATAATAATAATTTATATGTAAAGAGAGCTTATAAGCTTTTATAAACAGCTATGAGCACTTAGGAAGTGGAAAAGCGTTTGTTAAACACAAATTTTATAAGGCTTCATATCACTGGTCTCTATCATAAGAAATATGTATGTGTTATAAAGCCTTGTGACGTATTCTTATAACACTTTATGAGTGTGGTTAAGTACATCTATGAATATTAACAAAGGCTTATGACAAGTGTTACAAAGCATTATGAATATATTATATAGCTTTATAAATGTTTTAATAATGCATTATAAACACTGAATTTAGATAAAGTGTTACCAAACTATTAAAAAAGACTATAAAAAATAATATAAGTATAAAATAAAGTAAAAATAGTTTTAAAATATACAAATGTCACAGAATTTTTTTAATGAGAGAAATATATATTGCACCTACATATTTTCTAAGTTTTCTATGAATTGAATGGCGTGAATTTTAAAATTATAAAATTATTGCAAACAGTTATAAACAGGATTTAAGTCACTTTGATTAAAATTGTCTGCTAAAAAGAACTGAAAATAGAAAGTCTTAAAAAATAGATCTTTATCTATCTGTTGTTTCTAATTGAGCCATTTTATATAAATAATTCATTCATCCATCCTTATATTCTGCTACCTCTACTAGGGTAACAGGGGGTTCTCCATGCTAATCCAGGGGAGAATGTGTCAGGCGCTGGGCAAATACACCCAGTATCGGGCACCAATCTATCACTGGGCACACACTCACTCACACAAACACACTCTATATGGGGCAATTTGGAGCATTCAGTTTACCTTGAATCCATGTTTTTGGACTGTGTGATGAAATTGGAGAACCCGGAGCAAACCCACGAAGACACAGGGAGAACATGGAATCCACAGAGATTGGGATTCAAACCAGGAATCCCCAGTACTGAGAGGCAAACCTGCTAAGCCACCATGTCGCCCATATAAAGAATTAGTGTGTTTTTTTTTGTGTTATAGATATACTTGAAAAGAATAATACATGTAATGCCTTTCAGATTGAAATGTGTTAAGGCAGATGTATTATTATATTACGCATTGTTACGGAAATACTTTAAAGAACGATATTGCACTACATTATATCCCAGATGAACACAAGCGCATGTTGCAACACGAAATTGAAATTCAATGACCTTTCAAATGCTCATTGCTCCACAAGTAATTAACAGTAACCTATTCCTACTGCTGCCTGATACCACCGACTGTCACTGTCACAGTACCAGACTTCCAAAGATCAAAAGAAACCTTAGCCAAACCCTGATCTGAGACTGAGGTAGGGATTCGAAAGACTGTAAGAGCTTTGGTTTTAGCCAAGAATATTCCACACTCCTTAACTAAGTCAAAACTGAAGCTAAATATCATTGACATGAGGGCCAGGTTAATTATTTAGGTCTTAGTGTTTGTGAATTCAATTATATTACATTGTGGATCTACTTAGTTTTGAAATTATAATGTTAATGTAATTTAGTGTATATGGCTTCATGCCTGTCCTCTTTCCATGACTGGCTTAGTAGTAACCAGATTCTAATTAAGTATGTGCTCGTGTCAAATGTAATAACAAGTACATACTACTACTACTATATAAGTGGTGCCATATTACACACACACACACACACACACACACACACACACATCTACTCCCCTATTTTGTTTTTATGCATTACAAGCCTTTTTTCATGCAGCCTAAAATTATATAAAGCAAAAGTAAGGATAAGGTTTTTTTTTTTAAATAAATATTAAAATAAGAAACAGTCTTTAAAAATTACATTATTTATTTTACTTCAAAATCTATTTCCCTTTTTGTTCTCTCATTTGTGAGTCGCTTTCGGATGAAAGCATCTGCTTAATCACTAAATGTAAATTTATTGAAGTCAAAAACTAGATTTTCTGACTTGTTAAGATTTCCACTTTTGCAAGGTTGAAGGTGCATCAATGCCCACAACATAGGCCATCTGCATTTACAGTACCAGTCAAAAGTTTAGACACAACTCTTTTTGCTCCACTTATTGTCCAAGTTCTCAGTTAAACTTGCTGTAAAGACGGACTTTGTAGTTTTACAATTCCAGACTGTAGTTCATCTGTTTGTGGACTACAGTACATACTGTGTACGTCCCTTTTACTTTGTTCTCTAATGGTCAGGAACCGAATAGTACCACCACAGAGGAGTTATTTTTTGGTTGGTGCATTATTCCTATCCCAGCAGTGTCACTAATGTGTTTAAATTAAACTACAGCAGCACTGCTGCACTAAACCCCTCTCACCACATCAGTATCACTGCAGAACTGACAATAAACAATCCACCACCCAAATAATACCTGTTCTGTGATGATCCTGACCAATAGAGAACAGAGAGCCAACAGGGGACTAAAAAAAATAATAATAAATAAAAAAATAAAAAAATAAAAAGTCTATCTATATGGTATGTGAAAGAAAAATAAAATAGAGCAAGAAACGTTTGGCTGGTACTGTATGTGAAGGTACAATTATTGCAGAGGGTTATAGTGTTATTTTCTTATACATATGCTACCATCAAGATTGTAACATCTTTCCCAGAAACGCTATTATTATTTTAGCAGGACAATTCCAGGTCTTATGCTGCAGTTATACCAGCATTGTTTTTCCTTTTTTAAAGAATACAAATTTACATTGTAAATAATAAAATGGAAAGGGTGATTCATACTATGTTACCTATTTTATTAGTACAGCATTCATGACCAGTTATTTGCTCTTGATAATCTAAGGTTCTTTCATTAGGATACCAGTCAGTGGTTAAATGAATATGACCGAGTTTCACTCTGAAAAAAAATCACTGCTGGGAGATAGTAGATCAAAATGAATTTCATCTTATAGCACAGTGGGGGTTTCAATCATCGTTTGCTGAATTTCGGCTTAAATTTATAATCAAACCAAGTGCTGAAGTGTTACAGTACTTAAACCGCAGTATTAAAAATTGAGAAAAGTCCATTTACAGCTGTGACTTGCTCCACAAATGCACAAGGTCCTTCATTATACCATGCATACTTTCTTTCTCCTTGCCTTCTCCATCTTGCTTTCTGTTCCTCCAGCAGCTCAGGGCCTTGACAGCTATTACAAACCTCATTAGTGTGCTGCAGTGGCAGAGAGGCTCAGCGTAGGGGGCTCGAGTCAGAGCCCCAGCTGTCAGGAGCCGAGACAGAGAGGAAGAAAAGCTCTCCTCCCTCTCTTGCATTGCTTCACCACAGCTCCAAACACAAGGCCTGGTTTCTGTGGTCTAATGAGAGGGACAGGGGAGGTGATTTAGCCCAGCCCGGACCTCGGGCACGACAGACACTGCCGAGGCAGCCACACAGCATCGCAACAATGAGTCCATGACACCATTTCTGAAATGTTTAAAGCCCATTCAGCGACACGATTTCCCCTTTAACATACATATTTATTATACGCCTACAGCTCAGAGGCCTGCTTTGGGGAATGTGTCTAATTGAAGCAAGCTTGACATTTTCAAGTGAGCATATAAGGCAAACACACAGCGTTACTCACAGGAATAATCCACTCTCACCTCGCTAACCACACAGCTGGGGACGGCCTAATGAGGTCACCATGCACCAACACGTCGTTTCGTGTCAACAGCTTCCAAATAGCGCCCCGTTCCAGAGTTTGAACTGTAGCAGCACACACTGCCAAAGGTGCGAGTCCCAGGTGGAATTGCATGGATATAATTCTTCACCATGACTAACAACTCATGTGAAGAATTTGTTTCATAGCTTTATTTGCTGTTTGAGAAATTCAAACACGCTGTAAACCCAAACACTTTGAGCAAAGGGCCGCAGAATTATAAGTTTGTAATGATTTGGCGGGTTTCATTGGGGGAAATTGTTAAGATATGTGAAGTGAACAGCTTGTTAATATTCATATGATCTCCTCTCTTCTTAATGGCTTTATTAACTCATTTTGTGCAGGTTTGTAGTTCATAAATTAGTGTTGGAGACATGGTGTTCTGCCATTACATTACATTTACATTTAGTCATTTAGCAGAGGCTTTTATCCAAAACGACTTACAACTGAAAGAACACCACAAGTCAGTAGTTCCGGAAAAAAATAGCTACACTGTAGAATTATTAAACCTGATCATTATCTGATTTGTTTTTTGTTTCGTTCATTCATGATATTCCTCTTAATCCTTTACAAGGGTCACAGGGGGGTTCCCTATGCCCATCCAGGGGAGAACGTTTTGGACACTGTGCAACTACACCCAGGACACCCAACAGCTCGGCACATTCACTCACATAGACACACATAAACACACACTATATGGGGCAATTTAGAGCATTCAATTTAACTTAAATTCGTGTTTATGGACTGTGGAAGCAACATGCTAACCACCAAGATGTTTCTTGAAGATGTAAAGTGACTCCACCTTAAGGACAGAGTTGGCAAGATGGTTCCACCATTTAGCAATACTGGTGAGGTAATACATTGAGCACCATGGTAAGGTTGAAGCACCAGACAACATTCATCACTTAAGTGAAGTGAAGGAACGTAGTGTATTTCTAAAATATAGAGTGAAGTTAAGAGGGGGCAGATCCAGAGATTGTCCTGTAGGTCAGAGTCAGTATCTTGTAGAGCATGCAGCAGCTACAGGGAGCCAATAGAGAAAGAGGAGTCATGGAGTGACATGAGCTTGCTTGGGTGGTTGAACACAAGTCAGACTGCAGAGTTTTGAATTAGTTAGAGAGGCCTGAATGTGCAAAATGGGAGACCAGCAAACAGTGCATTACAATAATCGAGCTGAAATTGTTCTTTGGTTTCCTCCCATAGTCCAACTTGGATTTAAGGTCAATTTAAGCTAAATTGCTTCCATCTAAATTGCCCTATATAGTGTGTGTGTGTCTGTGTGAGTGAGTGAGTATGTGCCCAGTGATGGATTGGTGTCCAGTCCTAGGTGTATCTTTCCAGCACCTGTAACATTTTCTCTTTGATGGGAATGGGAAATCCCTCTCCGTGACAATATTCCCTAGCATAGGATTAAGCAGAAGATGATGAGATACGATAACGATCTCACTGGATATGGTCTCTGTTGTTGCTCTTTGTTGTTGTTGATGTTTTGAAATGATTTGCATTATGATTTGCTCTTCTGCTCACCACAATTGTACAGTGTGCTTATTTCAGTTATCAGGATGTTTTAGTCAGCTCAAATGTGTGGGATTCTCCACAGACCTCTTTCAAAGCCTTTCTGTCTGCAAAATGCCTCTCACTGAAAAGGTTTTCTTTGTTGCATCACTCTATAGACTGTGAAATCTATAGACTGTTGTGAGGAAAATCTTATAAGGAATCAGCGTTTACAGAATGCCAGCACTTAAGACAACAACATTTACACTATAGTTTAAATTCTGAACATGTACATTTATTTTAATCATCCTTGCATCTTTCATTATGGCTCACAACTGAATATGTTGTATCGGTCAATTATTTTCTATGATTAGTGTCTAAGAGGGGTGGCACGGTGGATTAGTGATTAGCATGTTCGCCTCTCAGCGCTAGGGATTTCTGGTTTAAATCCCAATCTGTGTGGAGTTTCTATGTTCTCCCCGTGTCTACATGGATTTCCTTCAGGTTCTCCGGTTTCCTTCCACAGTCCAAAAACATGGACCAGGGTAAATTGAATTCTCCAAATTGCCCCATATAGAGTGTGTTTGTGTGAGTGAGTGTGTGCCCAGCGATAGACTGGTGCCCTGTCATGGGTGTATCTGCCCAGAGCCCGAAACGTTCTCCCCTAGATGCGCATTGGAAATGGATAAAGCGAAACATAATGGATGGATGGATAGTGTCTAAGAGTGTTTTTTTTTATTTTTATAACTCCAGCAGCACTGCTGTGTCTGATCCAGGCATACCACCACAACACACACCATCAGAGAAATAACCACCAGAGGTGGTTCTGACCATCAGCAAAGAAACACACTGCAAAAAATCTATGTCAAGAAATAAGAAAAATGAATACAAATCGGCACAGCAGCTTAATGGTTAACATGGTTACCCCTCAACACTGGGGATCCAGGTTTGTATCCCAATCTGGGTGGAGATTCCATGTTCTCCCTGCAGCGAAGTGGGTTTCCACCGGGTTCTCTGGTTTTCTCTCACAGTTCAAAGACATATAGCATTTGTGTCTGTGAGAGTGATTGTGCCCAGCGATAGATTGGCACCCTGTCCTGGGTGTATCCACTCAGCTCCCGAAACGTTCTCCCCTGGATGGGCATGAGGAACCCTCACCACAGCCATAGTAGAGGATTAAGCGAAAGATAATGAACGAATGAATAAATGACACCATACTAGTCAAAAGTTTAAACACAACACCTTCTTTCTCCATTGTCCCTTCTCTCCACTTACCATAAAGAACCAACAAGGGACTGACTAACAAACAAAAAATGCAGATGTGCAACAGTCTAACAAGAAAAAATAAGCTACTCTCTCTGATTTTACATCTGTAAGGTCCACCTGTCTTAAGTAGTTTATAGTTTTAAAAATGCAGCTGCACTCCGGGTACTGCATCTCAGATATCCACTCTGAATAATTAGATCACCTCACAATGTAGCTGTCAATCCTTGGGGTAAATAAACTCAATTCAACGAAGTTTTACGGCTTATGAAGTTTGGACGTGTTTATCGGAGGAGCCAGCAGAGGGTACGTTAATGATCTTCATAAAACAGGTAGGTTTAGTTTTTAAATCTAATTGGCTGAACCATTTGTCCAGCCGTGACATTGTCAGACAAACACACACCACTGAGCACGTCACATTCATATGAATGCGTGATATACAATACACTATTTGAAATTATTTTATTACCAGAAATGTAAATACAGATTAATATAAACAGTGATCTGATTCTTGATGAGCACTGGTATCCTGTTACTCAGCGATCAACATTTACTTAAAAAAACGGACTAGATTACAAGTTTCTTCTTTATAAATGCATTTATGAATTAAACCTTTTTTTATAGTCTGTTCCTAACTGTTTTATTACAGCAATAAGGCACTCTAGGTTGTTTATTACTTTAAATAAATCATGGGAAAGAGGTGTAACAGCACTCCACTTTGCATTGAGCATATCAACACCTCTTTCCCATGATATATTTACAATAATGCATGTCCTCTTATTTCTTATGGCTTTATTAATCAACATCCATGACTGTAGGTGCACCCTTTCACATCTAGCATCGCTGTCTTTCTACCACACTTTATACTTACATCCAGCATAGTGGATGGCTGGGTGGCATATTTTTTATAGTAGGAATGTAATCACAGAGTGATCAATTATTTTCCTATTCCTATTTTATCATAATTTGAACATTATACTGTTTACATTTAAATTCATTCTATTTTACATTTACTTACTTTTTCTTACTTTTTATTTCGTATATAAAGTATAATCTTTCCTGTTAGTTTTTTTTTTTTTTCTAATTTGCAGTTTATGGAGTGGTTACCTCCACATTTCACTGTACAATTTTAACTACGACAAATTTATACATGACAAATAAAAGGGTCTGAAATCTAAAAAATCTGCTCATTGCGCAAATATGGAGAAACAAAATGGGCCAGTTGCCAGACAATTGGCAAAAACACAAGATGTTTAGTATGTCCAAGTTGACAGAATTCCATTTTTATTATTACCACTCCTATATTAGCTTCATCTGTTTGTCTGTTTAAAAGTTTTCTTCCACTTTCCGTTATCTGATTAAGCTAAAACTTTGCACAATTTTTCATCGTCGACATGACAACACATGATTTAATAAAAAAAGCAATTAATTAACTAATTGGTGGTATTTAATTAATTAATTAATTAATTATGTTTTTTAAGGATAACTTGCCAATTTATTTTGCCAATTTAAAATGCCAAAACTTATTATACTTCAAATTATTTGTAAAGAATTAATTAATTAAGAATTAATTTAGGATATAGTAATATAACATGATATAGGGATGGTTTAAATTATTATTTTTTAATATTTTGCTTGTTTTTTGTATAAAAGATATAGCTAACGCTCTCAAAGGAAACATGCAAACAGTAAGGACTCTGTCTTTTGAAATACTTAGACACCACTATGTCTTTACACTGGTTTTTACTCATTCCATTTCCTGTTAAAGATACTGAACAGGGTAGCGTGGAAGCAATCTTATGGTTGGGCTGTTAAAGCATTAACAGCTCAGAGTTAAGTTTGAATGCTGGATGCTGGATATGTCTCAGTTTTGTTCAATAATCTCAGGTGGCTTATATATCAGCATTCCATCGAGGCAAATCTTTGCCTTTTTAACCTTAAGCTGGATCCATCGCGGGCCAATCCATTTTTTCTGCAATTTTTTTCTAGCAAGCTTTAAATTTCTTTCTTTTTCTTCCATATGCTAAACACATCGATTGTGACTGCTTCATAGACTATAGAGGCTCAGTATGGAAACATCCGAGTCTGCATCCACGCATGCGCGCTTTTCTGAATGTGTGTGTTGTGAATGCTCTCAGCATGGTGCTCCAAACCTGTTGACATAACTGCAAGCTGTGGCCAGACAGACAAATCTGCTCTCTGTATCAACCGAGATCTCCCGGAGGATCGTTTCCTCTGTCGTTGCCAGCAGTTAGCTTGGCCAATTCCGAGCCATTAATCTGTACATAGCCATTAAGATATGAGGTGCCGTGCAACGTTCTTTCCCAGTTCCTGTGTGTCTCTGCTGGTGTCTGTGCACACCACCAGGGAGGGGGGAAAAAACAACACCTGTATTGGAGCTGGGAAGATTTAAGTGAAGTCTCCAGAATAAGAAGTCACAGCTTCTTCATCTTCTGCCACTAAATCACAGCTGTGACAGGCTGCACTTCGGCACAAACTCTCTGCATGCCATTAAAGAGAGATAAGCATATAGCCAAGTGGAGGGAGCTCGCTCACAGTTACATCCGTCTGCTGGGAAAATCAGCTAAGCAGGGTAATTAAGATGCAGTCATCTTGAATTTAGATTTTGGAAATGTCACGAATTGATGCTTAGTATGTCTTTTGACATATATTGCAGGAAAAGCAATAGAAAAATATTTGGTACAAACTAATTTAATTTCACGTTATTATCTGCTATTTATTTCTTTACTAGGGTAGTGAGGGACCATCCAGGGGAGAACATTTCTCGCACTGAGGAGATATACAGAAGACAGCATGGTAAACCATCACTGGACACACACACACACGCACACACACACTCACACAATGGCACCCAGACTATATAGGAGCAATTTGAAGCCACCAATTCAACATGAATTCATGTTTATGGATTGCATTCATAAATAATAAAGAATTTATAATATCAATAATTATTATAACATCAACATCTTCCGTGACAGAGCACCAAATTTATCACTGGGCACACACACACTCATGTAATGTACAGGATTATATGCAAATTGATGCTGCATATGTCATTTGACATTTATTGCAAGAAAAAACAATAGAAAAATATTTAGCAAAAACTAATCTCATTGCGTCATTATGTAATGATTAACTCTCTACTCCATGCCCATCTTGGGGAGAACGTTTTGGGCGCTGGGCAGATAGACATGTACTTGAATACATGTTTATTGACTGTATCCACAAATAATAAAGAACTAAAAATAATTATTATTATAACGTCATTATCTTCCACCTAATCCCTTGGGCGCTGGGTCGATCACCCAGGACAGATTGCCAATCCATCACTGGGCAGACACACACACACAATGACACATACTATAAAGGAGGAATTTAGAACAGCCACTTTAATTTAAATCTATGTTTTTGGACTGTGAGAGAAAACCAAAGAACCTGTAAAGTGTCCACGCAAACATGGGAAGAACATGGAAATCCACACAGATTGGAATTGGAACCTGAATCCCCAGTTCTTAGAGGCAGACAAAAATAATAATAATTATTAATATTGTTACTATTTCATTATCTTCTAGCTAATCCCTTGGGTGCTGGACAGATACACCCAGGATAGGGTGCCAATCCATCACTGGGCACACACTCATAGACACACACACCCACACCCGCACACTATGAATACATTTGTATCCACATGGACATGGAAACTCCACCTAGATCAGGAATCGAACGTGCAAGTTTCTAGTTCATCAGAGTGCATCTACAGTACCAGCCAAAAGTTTGGACACACCACCTTCTTGCTCTATTGTCTATTTCCTTCACTTACCATATAGATGGACTTTGTAGTTTTACAATTACAGACTGTAGTTCTTTGTGTTCTTTGTTGTTGTTAGTCCCCTGATGGTTCTCTGTTCTACTTGTCAGGAGCATCACAGAACAGGTATCATTTGGGTGGTGGATCGTTTATTGTCAGTTCTGCAGTGACACTGATGTGGTGAGGGGGTTTTAGTGCAGCAGTGCTGCTGTGGTTTTATTTAAACACCTTGGTGACACTGCTGGGATAGGAATAATGTACCAACCAAATAATACCTGCTCTGTGGTGCTACTATTGGAGTCCTGATTATTAGAGAACAGAGTAAAGGGGACATACACAGTATGTACTGTAGTCCACAAACAGACTACAGTCTGGAATTGTAAAACTACAAAGTCCATCTTTACAGTAAGTGGAACTGAGAACATGGACAATTAGAGAAACAAAAACAAGTCCAATGTATAAGTGTACAGTATGTTGACACATTCCATATTTCCACAATTGTACATACCAGTGTCTGTAACAGATAAAGTTTATTGTAGTTCCCAGAATGCCCATTTGGAGGAAGCAAAATACTGTTACATGCTGTGCTGCAGTCTGATTTTGCACTAGGAACTAATGAAGCTGGATTGTGTTGGAACACAGGACACCACAGTGCACAGTATGAGCAAGTGCACTAGAAATCTAACAAAGGCTCCTGTTTGAAGTGCTGGAGCATAAAGCTCAATGTTAAATTAATTACCTTCCAACTGCTAATTATACAACACAGGGTTTATATGGCTGTTCCCACCTCCTGACACTGACATTAATGGATTTAGCATTAAAAGGGCAAAGTTTCATTTTTGTTCAATAGAATGTTTACAAACATAAGTTTGTTCGGTTTATGTTCAACCACCCAAGTGAACTCATGTCACTCCACTACTCCTCTCTCTCTATTGGCTCCCTGTAGCTGCTGCATTCAGTACAAGTCACTGATTCTGATCTATAGGACAATCTCTGGATCTGCCCCCTCTTACCTTCACTCTATATTTCCAAAATACACTCCAACTCGTTCACTTTGCTCTGGTGATGAATGTCACCTGGTCAATCAGCACTGATCAATAGTGGAACTATCTTCCCAACTGTCTGCAAGGCTAAGTCACTTAAAATCTCTTCCACATACACTTGATAAAAAAAAAAACATTAAAAATGAAAAAGAGACGGGATAGGATAATGATCAGATTTGATAATTCTACAGTATAACTAGTGAATTGTGTTGTTCTCTCATTTGTAAGTCGCTTTGAATAAAAGCATCAGTGAATAAATGGCTAACTATAATGTGAATGTAATGATTTTTTATTCCAAAAAAATATTTTGCAAATTATGTTTGCAATGGGGCAGCATGGCGGTTTAGTGATTAGCACATTCGCCTCTTAGCGCTAGGGATTCTCGGTTCGAATCCCAATCTGAGTGGAGTTTCCATGTTCTCCCCGTGTCCGCGTGGGTTTCCTCTGGGTTCTCCGGTTTCCTCCCACGGTCCAAAAACATGGATCAAGTCAGTTGAGTTCTCCAAATTCCCCCATATAGAGTGTGTCTGTGTGTGTGAGTATGTGCCAGCAATGGATTGGCGCCCTGTCCTGGGTGTGTCTGCCCGGCACCCAGGACATTCTCCGCTGGATGGGCACGGGGAACCCCCCGTGACCCAAGTGTAGGATGAAGTGGAAGATAATGAATGAATGAATGAATGTTTGCAAAGTGGCAGCACTGTGGATTAGTGTTTAGCATATTCGCCTCTCAGCGCTAGGGATTCCCGGTTTGAATCCCAATTTGGAGTTTCCGTGTTCTGCCCGTGTCCACGTGGGTTTCCTCCGGGTTCTCCGCTTTCATCCCACAGTCCAAAAACATGGATCAAGTCAATTGAGTTCTCCGAATTGCCCCATATAGAGTATGTTTGTGTGAGTGAGTGTGTGCCCAGCGATAGATTGGCGCCCTGTCCTGGGTGTATCTGCCCAGCGCCCGAGACGTTCTTCCCTGGATGGGCATGGAGAACCCCCTCGCGACCCTAATAAAGGATAAAGTGGAAGATAATGGATGGATGTATGCAATGGGGCAGCAAGGTGGATTAGTGGTGAGCACGTTCGCCTCTCAGCTCTTGGCTTCGAATACCAATCTTGGTGGAGTTTTCACGTTCTCCCCGAATCTGCATGGGTTTCCTCCGGGTTCTCCGGATTCCTACCACAGTCTAAAAACATGGTTTCACTGTAAATTAAATGCTCTAAATTGCGCAATGTAGAGTGTGTGTGTGTGTGTGTGTGTGTGTGTGTGTGTGTGTGTGTGTGTGTGTGTGAGAGAGTGTGTGCCCAGTGAGAGTTTGATGCACTGTCCTGGGTGTATCTGCCCAGCGCTTGAACATTCTCCTCTGGATGGGCATGGGATAAAACTTTGCGACCCAAGTAGATGATTAAGCGCAAGATAATGAATGAATGACAACAAAATAAGATATGAAACATAAATTGTTACACTTCTTAATAAAATTTGTTTCAGTTTCAGCTACATTATAAAGATATCACAGTGGGTTACTTTGGCCACGACACACTGCGTGATGGAAAACAAATGAGAAAGAAAATGAGATCAGATGGATGGGATCGGCCTTTGTAGATCGAGTGATAGAACTTAATGTAATTATATGCCATTGGAGAGGTGTGCGGAGGGTGTGACGTGTCTCAAAGATCATGAGGTCATGCATGGTTTGCTTCAGCGTGTGCTGCACATAGACCAGTTCTGTCATATCGGCATGATCTAGATAGAAGCTGATAGCAGGTCAGCAGAAGCCTGAGCAGATGTTCCATTTGCCATGGCATTAGTGTCAACTAAAAGAAAAGCCCCTGTTAAAACGCTAACCTCGTCTGCTTTTATTGCTTCATAGTTTTTATATGAACATATGTAATATATATATATATATATATATATATATATATATATATATATATATATATATATATATATATATATATATATATATATATATATATATATATAAAATGTATTCTTCTGTGAAATCAAAAGGTGGGCATCACTGTGGAGTATGCGTTTCTGATATTATTGTGCCCAAGACAGTTTAAAGATCATTTGGGAAAGCAAGTATGTGTATTTTTGTACATGCAGTGTGCACAAATATAGTATATGTGCGTCACCTCAAGAGCCCAATCAGAATAAGAATAATTTTGTTTTACCAAACATTGTACACATAATTGTATAAAAGGAAAATTTTTTGGGAAAGGGGTGACACTTATGATGGGGTGCTTTGGGTGGGTAACTCCTAAGCGTAAGGTGCGGTGGATGTGGGTCAGATACACAGTTGGAGTTTTTAGAAATAACTGATGTCAGAAATAAGAAAGGTGTTTTTGACGTTTAACACTCTGGCAAGGTGCCATTCTATTGCTGGGCACACACTGAAATACACACACACACACACACACACACACACTATAAAGGGGCAATTCGGTGGAGCCAGTTTACCATAAATCAATGTTTATGGGCGGAGAATCCAGCGGAAACCCACTTGGACACGGGGAGAATATGGAAACTAAACCCAGATTGACATTCAAACCTAGATCCCCAGCACTGAGAGGCATACATGCTAACCACTAAGCCACTATGCTACATGTCACTTAAAATTAAATTCCTGCATACATACCTGCTGAATTTCATTGCTGAAAAGATTAATTTAATAAGTGATAAACATAGTAAGTGCTGTTACCAAGACACTGCCACGATGAAAAAGCATCACCAAGGCGACAGGAATCCATTAAAGCTGGCTGCATTGCTTGACACCATTCGGAGATGATGCAGTAGATATTAAGTACAAATAAAAAAAAATAAGGTTCTACATAAGGCAGATAAACTAGATTTGTTTTCAGCACCAGTGGATCTATCACTAAACATATGACAATACATTTAGTTATTTTAGCAGACACTTTTATCCAAAAGGACTAACAAGTATCCCAGCTTGGTTGGTGTCAGAACAGAGCACACATGATACAGCACCCCTGGAGCAATGACGATTAAGGGTCTTGCTTAAGGACCCAAATCGGCCACTTAGGAGGATGAGTCCCCCACTGAGTCTTGGTCCTTCCAAGGTTTCTTACTTAAAAAACCAACATAATAGGGAGTTTTTTCTTGCCACTGTTGCTTTGGCTTGCTCTTGGGGGGTTTAAAAGTATTGTAAAAAGCGCTTTATAAATAAATTATTTGAACCATGGTAACTTCAATAGACCTGGGATTGAACCCCTAACCTTCAGATTGCTGGCTTATCACCCTAATCACTAAGATACTCAATCTCTTTTTATTAAATTCAATAAATCCACCAATCCCCATATCAAAGAAAGCAAAGTTTTAACAAATTGTTGTCCAGTGCCTTATTTTTCTTTCGGCTTTTCCCATGTCTTCTCTGTCCTTGGTATCCTCCTCCAACACAAAGTTATTGGTGGCCAAGAATGAATAGTGCTATTCTACACATAAGGAACTAATATTTTGGAGGTGTTTCTTTCGGTGTTAATTGTTGAGTTCATTAAATAAAGTAAATTAATGTTGGCACTGTTTGCAGGAAAGACATCACAAGCTCAGTGAATAAAATTAAATTTGACCATTCATTCATTGTCGTAGCGGGTTCCCTATGCCCATCCAGAGGAGAATATTTCGGGCGCTGGGCAGATACACCCAGGACAGGATGACAATCTAATGCTGGGTATACTCACAATACACAAACACACCCTATATGGAAATTTAGAGCAATTCATTTAACTTAAATCCATGTTTTTGGCTTGTGGGATGTAAACCGGAGAACCCAGCGGAAACCTATGCGGACACAGGGAGAACATGGAAACTCCACCCAGAATGAGGTTTTTACCTGGATCCCCAGCACTGAGAGACGAACCACTAAGCCATCATGCTGCCCATTTTAAACATTTTAGACATAACCAAATATGTTAGGGATGATTTTCCCATTGGGTTACAATACATACAAATATAATATATCCAAGTTAATAAGTAATTCAAATGTATTTCAGATTGTAAATAAATTCACATAAATGGTGAATTGTACAGATCTATCCAGTGTTTTTTTTCTCTTCACTGCCATTCCAAAACATTTTTAAGTGATCCCTGTTTCCTGTAATGTTAAAAACAGCACCATGCATGCGCCTGAGTCTAAACATACACTCCTCTTTTAAATACAGCACAACTCTCGATTTTTTGACAGGCATGGATTAAATTTCATCATTACATTTCATTTTGCCTGTTTGAGAGCTATAATTACTTGCATGGGCCGTGGAAGTCTCAGTTTTAAATTACACGTCTCTCCTACTGTAGATGATAGTATTTCTTTAGTGGATATACTTTCCCACTCTATTTAAAATCCTATGTCATTATTATTTTTATTTTTTTCAAATCCTTTCAGCAGTAACTCCATTTAGTCATGTGGTATTTTCCCTCAAAACACCTAAACTTTTTTCTTTCTAATCAATAAAATGTTCTATTTTTTCTCATGAATTAAATCATTGCTTATTGAATTACATTATGCAATTTAACATATGACTTCATGGATGAGGTCAGAACACATGGTTTGCCAAACAGAACCCCTAGAGCCATCAGGGTTGAGGGACCCACAGTGATAAATTTAGTAGACCTGGGACATAAACCCACAACCTTTAGATTGATAGCCCAACACTCCAACCACTGAGCTACCACACCCATATAATATGAAACATGATCGGTCCAAAAGATTAGCATTTAGGGAAGAAATTGATGTGCTACCCACAAAAAGGATGCTGAGGATGAAGCCACCAAACAGGAGAAGAGGAAGGCAGAAGAGAATGTTTATGGATGTGGTTAGGGAGGACATGCGAGTTATTGGGGTGAGGAAGGAGGATGCTTAGGGCAGGGTGAGCTGGAGTGAATCCACCAGTGAAATGTCTGTGTGTGTGTGTGTGTGTGTGTGTGTGTATGTGTATATATCCACCCACACACACACACACACACACACACATATATATATATATATATATATATATATATATATATATATATATATATATATATATATATATATATATATATATATATTCATTCATTCATTCATTCATTATCTCCCGCTTTATCCTATATTAGGGTCGCGGTGGGGTTCCCCATGCCCATCCAGGGGAGAACGTCTCGGGCGCTGGGCAGATACACCCAGGACAGGGCCCCAATCCATCGCTGGGCACACACTCACTCACACAGACACACTCTATAGGGGGCAGTTTTTTGAGAATTCAATTAACTTGATCCATGTTTATGGACTGTGGGAGGAAACCGGAGAACCCGGAGGAAACCCACGCAGACACGGGGAGAACATGGAAACTCCACCCAGATGGGGATTCGAACTGGGAATCCCTAGCGCTGAGAGGCGAACGTGCTAACCACTAAGCCACCGTGCCGCCTTATATATATATATATATATATATATATATATATATATATATATATATATATATATATATATATATATATATATATATGCACATTGATCAGTGGGAAATGATGCATTATGAGAATTCGTATTTTGGAAATATAGATTGAAGGTAAGAGGGGGCAGATCCAGAGATTGTCCTGTAGGCCAGAGTCAGTATCTTGTACAGAATGCGAGCAAATACAGGTAGCCAAAGCATCCTCTTGTTCCTACATCTTCTTCTTTACCATATCCGTAAATCTTCTCTATGGCCTTCCTTATTACCTCCAGCCTGGTGGCTCAAACCTTAGCATCCTTCTTTCAGTCCCTTCTCCTCTTGCACATGCCCAAACCACCTCAGTCTTGCCTCTCTACCTTTTGTCAATGAAACGATGTGCCATTACCATCTTATTAACAGAGCCTAATCTTATCCATCCTCATTAATCTCAATAACCTAGCCATTGGGGATACATGTATCAGTGTGGTCTGATTTCACGCTAATTAATATTATTAGGATGGCATGGTGGCTTAGTGGTTGACATGTTCGCCTCTCAGTGCTGGGGATTCCAGATTCGACTCCCAATCTGACTCCCAATTTCTACGTTCTCCCCGTGTGTGTGTCCATGTAAGTGAGTGTGACCAGTGATAGATAGGTGCCCTGTCCTTGGTGTATTTGCCCTGTGCCCAAAACTTTCTCCCCTAGATAGGGGTATGGGAAAGCCCCCCACCCCCTCCATGACCTTAATAGAGGATTAGGTGGAAGATAATAAATGAATAAATGAATGAATAACATTATTAGTTCAAATCACTGCTGATAACCCTTAATGTCAATTATTAAAAAGGTAAATTGACAGATAGGCTTTGTGAAGTAGGAAATTTTTAACCTTCCGTACCAAAATGGAACAACCTCTAGGATTGCTAAACTAGCAAGCTTGTTATAGCTAATTTCTAAGTCTTGGTTAAAGTATCAGCTCTTTGTTGACCAAAACAATGTTTTACCCTTGATGTTATTGAGAATGAAAGGACAGTTAGAATTAATACTTTCAGTACTTTTCTAAATGTTTAATAAGCAATTAGGTAAATAACAGTAATATTTTATTACAACACTCAACTAAACTGTGAGATAATAATCAGGCACTTTAATGAAAAAACATTCATAAAACTAGTACATGTTGTACAAGGCACAGTGATTATAAGGCTGTTTAAAAATCTCTTTCTCAAATTCTGTTTTAAAAAATATGCCTACATTGGAAGAGGCAGTTTTAAATGGAATTGGAGAATCCTCTGTTTACAGTTTAACTCAGTCCAAGCTTGCAAATTAAGATGAGAACATGATGTAAACAGTCTTCCCAAACTGACCAAATTGCTAACCAAAATGAAACAAAATAGTCACCACCGCCCTCTCTAATTCAGCTTCTGAATATGAGTCCAGGCCAGACTCGGTGTCTAAATACGCCAGAGAACCGAGCACAGCCCTGGAAGGATTGTCTTACCATTTCCCATAAGTGAAATGAAAAAGTGCATCAACCTCATATGCAAATACACTTCACTTATTCCCATACACATGCAATTACACACACCCAAGTCTACACACCCTCTTACATTCACTGGCAATTACACGCCTCTCTGGTTCTCCTTATATTAAAAGCTTCCTTTGTTGGGTGCCGCCCACTTAATAGCTCGCATGTGTAAGTGTTTTCTTAGCCTTATCGTGAGCAGCTGTGGCTGAAGTAAAGGGAGTGAATGGGAGCCATCATTGAATTAACCTGACTGTTAACCCTGCCATCGGTTGGGCAGACAAACGCAGGTGCAGCTCTGTTATCAGTTACCTCACTGTACACACTCTTAACTAATTATTTATTGTCAGCTGTCTGTTTTGGGTAAATGAACAGGCCAAGTTCAACATACACAGTGCAGACTTTATATACAGTAGCTTATTTACACATATATACATATGGGTACTTAATTTACTCCAGACAAACCTCCTTAATTATGACTCTTATTTGATTATACACTCACCAATGACATTAGTAAGACAAAATCAATATGTCCATTTATCAGTACCATCTACTGAATAGATGCACATTGTACTTCTGCAAATACAAACTAGTTTATTTGCTTTTTAGACCCTTTTAGTTGTTCTCTCTAAGGGTCAGGACCTCCACAGAAGCGCCACAAAGCAGGTATTATTCAGGTGATGAGTGATTATTAATCCTGAAGTAACACTAACATGCTTTACTTTGTGCTGATGATGGACTGTGCAGATACTGAGTAGCGCCATAGAGAATTTCATGTGCTATGCTGCTAAGCATTTAATGCTTATCTATAACTCTTAATGGAACAACCATTGTGGCAAAATTGCTGTGATTCCTCAACACCTTATACTGTATATAATAATGCCTCTTTCCACTGATTATGGAATATTAGTAAATAGAGCAATTTGAAAAACTAACTTGTCCAACCCCCCAAAAGCAAGCTGAAGTGACAGTGGCAAGAAATAAACTGTTTTTTGAGATAGAAACATTGAGAGGACCAAGGCTCAGTGGGGGACATATCCTCAATGAGCGCTCGGGCAGCATCAACATTGCAGGACACCCATGTACAGATCATGCAATGGTCAGGTGTCCATTTGCAAAAATTGGATAACATTTAAATTTGGTCATTTAGCAGACGCTTTCATCGACTTACAGAGTAAAGGGTCTGTCATGATACAGCCTCTCTGGACCAATGAGGGATAAGGGTCTTGCTCAAGGACCCACATTGGTAACCTCAGTAGACCTGGGATTTGAACCCACAACCTGCAGATTGCCAACCCCACTTCCTTACCACTGAGCTAGTAATAGGATAGGATATAATGAAATAATTCAGTATCCCAACATTTTATTTTCATATATCCAGTACCAGGTTTGTCCAGTTTGGACACTTCGTTCTTACTCTATTATCTATTTTATTCACTTATCATAGAGATGAACTTTGTAGTTTTACAATTACAGACTGTAGTCTCCTGTTGGTTCTCTGTTCTCTACTGGTCAGGATCATCACAGAACAGGTATCATTTGGGTGGTGGATTGTTTTTTTTTATTAGTCCCCTGCTAAATCTCTGTTCTCTATTAATTATTAAAATCACGATGAATGATCCGTATACATACAGGAGGTGTGTATCCAACACTGCAACATTTCTACACTAAGGTCTACAGCATGTAATTGGGCAAGTACAAAGTACATATACAGTATCAGTCAAAACTTTGGACACACCTCTTGCTCAATTGTCTATTTCCTCCACTTATCATGTAGATGGACTTTGCAGTTTTACAATTACAGACTGTAGTCCCCTGTTGGTTCTCTCTTCTCTACTGGTCAGGATCATCACAGAACAGGTATCATTTGGGTGGTGGATTGTTTATTGTCAGTTCTGCAGTGACACTGTAGTTGTGTGGGGGGGGGGGTTAGTGCAGGAGTGCTGCTGTAGTTTCATTTACACACCTCATTGACACTGCTGGGATAGGACAAATGCACCAACCAAATACTGCCTGCTCTGTGGTGGTACTATTGGGGTCCTGATTATTAGAGAACAGAGTAAATGGGACGTACACAGTATGTACTGTAGAACGCAAACAGATGGACTACAGTCTGGAATTGTAGAACTACAAAGTCCATCTTTACACTAAGTGGAACTGAGAACTGTGTCCGAACTTTTGACTGGTACTGTATATTATCAACTGCTTCTGCTTCCTCCTCATCTGAGTCTAAAATAACAGTCTCAATAGGCCATGCAGTGTTTGCTGCCAGTTTGTTGTTGGTTATTACACAATCACCTCCTCACAACTATGAGACATTTTCCTTAGACATATGCAAAGGTATTACTCATTGTCCATAGTGCTGATGAAAACACCCAAATGTCATATGTCCACCCTTTCAAGAAGTGCAACAGAGTTCAATCAGAGTAAAACATACTGTTTACCATGATAGTTAAAAAGTTTAGTTTCTACTTAAATACATTTTAAATATAAACATCTTTCCTTGCGTGGAGTTCAGGTAACGAACACCTCTTCCCCGCGAGGATCATGTAGATATGTATGGGACGAACATGATATCAGAGGTTCGAGGATGTGAAATCTGATATCTGCACACTTCCTGGCGAGGCTTACTTATATTCCCTATACAGAATGTGAGTGCGTCAGCGAACAGGACTCTCACACAGCTTACCAGAGGCTGTCAGATCAAATATCATGAGAACATAATCTAGAATGGCTGGGAATTGGATTTAAATAGCAACTTCCACAAAACAGTATATCCCATAATAACTTAAGTTGGGAGTTTTCTTTTGAAAAGGTTTAGTTATTGTGAAGTCGACTACTTTTTTTTTTCTTAATTACTTCAATATAAAGTTATTATTGTTGCATTTGACATTTATTGTAATATTGAGAAAGCATAAATTTGGTTAGGCCTTAGTATTACTGCTGTATTCAGTAGTATAGGGCAGGATTAGTGACCATAGGGGCAGGTTAATATCTCCAGCTCACCTGATTGGTGCATTGGAGCTTCTGAAAAAATGTCACACAGATACCGGGAGAACACACTAACTTCATAAAACAAGGACTTGTTTTTTGGATACTTAAACTGTGATTTTTTACATTCACTCATTGCAGTCTTACACCCCATAAAAAAAGCAACTTTTACGACTGGTGTGGTCGTCTCGAAATAAGATGTGCTACATTTCTGGCGAATTGCTATCTTGGCGATGAAGAACACAGGTGCACCGCTTACTGAAAACAATCTCTCCAGACATTAAAAGTCAGACATTGTGGTGAATCATCAACACAAGTGCGTGTCCAATGCCGCTGAATTCTAAAAATAATTATTTTATTATCTTCTGCTTAATTATTACTAGGCTCACAGGGGCATGCCCTATGCCCATCCAGGGGAGAACGTTTTGGGTTCTGGGCAGATACACTCAGGACAGGGGTGGCAATTTATCGCTGGGCACCAACTCACTCAGACACACACACACACACACACACACACACAAATACACATTATATAGGGCAATTTAGAGCATTTAACTTAAATCATGTCTTTGGACTGTGTGAGAAAACCAGAGAACCCAGAGGAATCCCACCTGGACATGGGGAGAACATGGAAACTTAGATTGGGATTCGAACCTGAATCTCCTGTGCTGAGAGGCGGACCTACTAACCACTGAGGCAGTGTGCCTCCGCTGAATAGAACTGAATTGTATTAAATCTCATTGGATTTGTACAGAGAATGCAGATTCATAATCTACACTATACGGGGTTCTCCATTCATAGTCAAATGGAGAACCTCTTGGAGCAGTCCATTAAGTTCAGGTAGCTGTACTGCTGAAATAGCAATCTGCCAAAGTCAGAGTGCACCTGGTTGTTAAAGGAAACAGCAAGTGACATGCATTGGATTGGATTTTTGTTTGGATTGGAATAAACTAGTCTGCTGGGTGGTGTAGCTGCCATTACACAACATCACATCCTATCACCACAGTGAACCGGTTCATATTGACTGCACACCAACCAGTAGCTGAGCCACTGGCAGGTCCATTTCTTATATTCATAACACTAGGGTCGCGATGGGGTTCCCCATCCCCATCCAGAGGAGAAAGTTTTTGGTGCTGGGCAGATACATCCAAGACAGGGCAGCAATTCATCACTGGGTACACACTCACACACACACAATATGGGGCATTCAACATACCTTAAATCCATGTTTTTGGACTGTGGAAGAAAACCGAAGAACCCGGAGGAAACCCACGTTGACATGTTGAGTACATGGAAACTTCACCCAGATTGGGATCCCCAGTGCTGAGAGGGAAACGTGCAAACCACTAAGCCACCGTGCCTTCTGGCAGGACAATTTGTCCTTTAATTCAAGGTCCTTCAATTGATTTCATCCCTTTTTTCATCACCCAATGTTTTCCTTTAATCTTTTCATTCTTTTATTTTTCAGATAAAAAAATAATTTTATATAAATAAAAATAAGTTATTTGTATAATTTTTTTATGTACAAGCCTCAACTTAACCAATTCATATCCACCTCATATCCACCGCAAGGTCACTGAGATCTGCAGCCTATTCTGAAACCACTTGGCCCCAGGTGGGATACCACCCCAGGCTAGATACTGGTGCCTCCCAGAGCACCATACATAAGCGTACACATGCTCACAACAAAATGATGTTATTTAAAAGGCAAAATAAACAGCTTCTTAAACATCTTGAATTTACTGTTTACAATGCTAAATAACTTGTGTCTGCACAGTGTATTTTCAGTTAAACGTCCCAAGGCTGCTTCCTGGCAAAAGTTTTACAGATGTTGGGTTAAGAAACATCATAATTGTTTTAGCATCAGAAATCTAAGTTTAGAAGCTTCACAGACAACCTTGAATATTTGTCTGAAGAGTAACAACTTTGTTCTGGAATTTTTTAGTTTACGAAATACTTACGAGATGCGGTGATACTTATATAAATTCTGCCCTGGTTTTAAGCTTAGATTTAAGAGTATCTTATCTCATTAGCATCGGCTTAATCCTCTACTAGGGTTGTAGGTGGGGTTCCCCATACCCATCCAAAGAAGAATATTTTTTGGGCATTTGGCAGATACACTCAGGACAGGATGACAATCCATCCACTAGGGTAGGGAGTGGTAGCTCAGTGGTTAGGGTGTTGGGCTATCAATCAGAAGATTGTGGGTTCAAATCCCAGGTCCACTGAAGTTACCAATGGGGGTCCTTGAGCAAGACCCTTAACCCTGATTGCTCCAGAGGGCACTGCTGTATAAACCCTCTGCTCTGACACCAAAAATATTTGTTGGTCTCTTTAAATGAAAATAATTTTAAAAAGTAGTACAATAATACAAATATCACAGATAATAGTAACAGTATAATTATATTACAGATAATAATAAGAAATAAAATAATTACAAATAAGAAAATGAATAAAGGTAATTAAGTCTATCACAGTTGGAGGGCAGTGAAGCAATATAACTATTATGACAATAATTTTTTAATAATATGACAATAATAATTAAATACACTACTGCAAAACATGTTATTCAAGTGGGGTTTAAAGTAATTACACTGACATTGCTAAATTATCTTTCTTGCTGCCCTAAACATCTCATAAAGCAAAACATTGATTTGTACTGAACACTGGGGGGAGTAACTGGACAACAATGCACACCTGAACTGACGCACAATTTTGTACATGCCTGACCCTATTAGTGAATAAATTGGTGTTGCTCTTGTTAGTAGCACCATTGATGTGTAACATTCTAAGGACTTTATATAGTAAAAGAAGCAGAATTGCTACACTTTTTAACTCTTGAGGCTGGTAACATGACATCTCTGCGAGTAGTCGACAGTGTCTCATTAGAACAAGTCTTTGATATACTACTTCAGAACAAGGAGTCACCTGAATAAATGTCTAAACCTCCGAAATTTGGTTGTTTTGTGAAGGTTCCTCCAGCTAGGGATGTAAAGCAGTGTGTGTTTTTGACATATTTTGTGGTGAAGTGGCCCTCAAAGTAAGCAAATCCATAAAGCAGACTCTTCCTCAGGTTCTTACCCCCAGGAGCATGTTGTGTATCGATCTGCACATAAATAATTGAACAGCGAAGAAAAACCAGCTCAATATGGCGGTACAGTGCTGGTGCAGAATACAGGATCAGAACTCAGGACCAGGAAGATTTATTGGTATAAATACATAGCAGTTTTCAAACAGCAATGTACCCCCCGCCAATAGGAAAGAGTTGGACCCCTGGAATACACATTTTAGAAAATCAAGAGGAAGAACACAGCTTCGTTTTTAAGGGGTGGGGGGTGGGGTGACTAATGCATTTTCCAAACCTGCTCATGGAATATGAATTGCACGATATGAGAGAAATAGGAAAGATTCCATGCACCAAATGAAAAAAAAGAGTAAATAAAAAAATGGAAAAGAAACAGAAGCATTACAGCAAAAATGCACATAGGGAAAAAAAAAAAAGATTTCTGATCATCCGAAACGTCACTTTGTCCTTTTTTAACACTGTTATTACCAAGGGTAATACATATTCATTTTAACGGATGTCATGCAAAAGTTCCATTTCTTTTATTCCCCTCCCTTTAGTTACTCATTATTTCATCATTCATCATTTATTATTTCTCTCATACTTGCACTTCTCAACAAAGACCCCATACCTGGAGCAGATTTAGAAAAGTCGTTTGTTCTTTTCATTTCAATATTTTATATGGACAATATATGGAAAAAAATATGAGGACACCCATCTTGTAATTTCATATGTATTAAGGTTTTGGTAAATTATATCTCAGAATTTGAATACTGCAATAAAAAGCACTTGCTATAAAAATATATATCCATCCATCCATCCGCTTTATTTAATCATCACATTCTGCTTTATCCTCTACTAGGGTCACGGGGAGAACATTTCGGGTGCTGGGCAGATACACCCAGGACAGGACACCAATCTATTGCTGGGCACACACTCAATCACACACACACACACACAAGCACACTCTATATGGGGTAATTTGGAGAATTAATTTGACCTTGAGCAATGTTTTTGGACTGTGGGAGGAAACCGGAGAACCAGGAGGTAGCCCACGCGGACTCAGAGAAACTCCACGAACTGGGAATTCGAACTGGGAATCCCTGGCGCTAAGAGGCGAAAGTGCTAACCACTATGCCCCTCCCCTCAAAAAAATAAATAAAAATAAAATAAAATAAAATAAAATGAAAAGCCCATCCATTTGCTTCTATCTGATCGGTTTTACCTGCAGATACCAAGGTCCAAGCTCAAGCTCAGAGGGGATCGAACCTTTTCCATTGTGGCTCATAAGCTTTGGAACAGCTTACCACTATATATTAGACAGGCCTCTTCACTGATAACATTTAAATCTAGTCTCAAAACACATTTCTATTCTCTGGCTTTTAATTCAACATGATTTTACTTTGGTTTTATATGTTTTACTGTCTTACTGCTTATATCGTTGTATTGGTATATTATGTTCAACGCTGTATAGCACATTGTTGCAGTCGTTGTTGTATTTAAAGTGCTTTATAAATAAAAGTTCAGTTGAATTGAAAAAAAAAATGTACAAAAAATAAATATATGCTTTATAACCAGATTGGATAGTAATCAGGCTTAATAATTTCTTGTTTTATTTTCCCTACATTACTTAAACTCAGAGAACTCTGTCCACCACTTTTAACCCATCCGTGCAGAGAAATAAAATCATATACACACACTGGTGAAGTGAACACATGTGCCCGGAGCAATTGGCCCTGCATACGGCGCCCGGGGAACAATTGGGGTTAGGTGCCTTCATCAAGGGCACTTCAGTCATAGTGCTTGGTGGGAATCAAACCTTCAGGTCGCAAGGCTGGTTCCTCAACCACAAATCTACGACTGCCACCTACTTTTTTTTCCTCACTATATTGCCTACTACAGTGTAGCAGCAAAATGTTTAATTCTGGATGGGCATGGGGTTTCCCCCCCACAACCCTAATATAGGATTCGGCGGAAGATGATAAATTACTTGTGTTATGGCAACAGAAACCTTTTAAAAGATCTGGTTTACATTTTAGTTACCTGGCTGTGTAATTACACAGATCTATAAAAAAAAATCCTTTAAGTATTAGTAATGAAATCCTGCCTATTCAAAAAAAGGGGCCAGTAACACTCCACACCAAACTCATAAATCCATGTGTTTATTGGACTTTAATCACATAGGAAATGTGTGTCATGCTATAAGGGGAAAGGGAGTTTTCTGAAAAGATTCCGGAAAAAAAAAATGTTAAATCTTTATTATATGCTGTAACATTATTAACCTTTGCCTGAACTCAATTACAAGATGGTAATTTACATACACGCTTTTATATAGTGTGTAAAGATGGCAATCACCACAAAGTAAAACAGGAACAAAAGGAAAAAAATAATAGAACAAAAAAAAAAAATCAAACAATAAAAAATATATTAGGGTATGGTAGCTCAGAGGTTATGGTGTTGGGATATCAAACTAAAGGTTGTGAGTTCAAATCCCAAGTCCACTAAAGTTACCAGTTTGAGTTCTTGAGCAAGACCCTTAACACTCATTGCTCCAGGGGTGACCCTGTATTCATGTTTCATCCATTATCTTCCGCTTTATTCTATATTAAGGTCACGGGAGGGGGGGGGGGGTTCCCCATCCCCATCCAGGGGAGAACGTTTCGGGCGCTGGGCAGATACACCCAGGACAGGGCGCCAATCTATTCCTGGGCACACACTCACTCACAAATACACACTCTATATGGGGTGATTTGGAGAATTTAATTGACTTGATCTATGTTTTGCGACTGTGGGAGGAAACCGGAGAACCCAGAGGAAAACCATGTGAACACGGGGAGAACATGGAAACTCCACCCAGATGGGGATTCGAACCTTGAATCCCTAACGCTGAGAAGCGAATGTGCTAACCTCTAAACAACCGTGCCGCCCTGTCTGTAAGTTGCTTGACCAAATGTAAATACTACAAAATTTAAGAACGTACGATGGAGCAGGGTTGTTCTACAAACACTCCATGCCACTTTGTGCACATTATGTAACTAACAGAGTTTATTTATTTACATAAACGTCCTGCATGCAGTCTGTGCATTTCTGGTTCCATGAAACAAGAGCACAACTGTAAGGTATTCTCACGCACTTCCCGTTTCTCAAACTTCTATTCTGTCCTGCTCCTACAGGGACTTATTAAAATCCATATTTCAAGCTTGGACCACATAAAGGATTTACACATGCAGGAACACCTGGTATTCCCACTGATCATCATGAGTTATTTAATGGGAGTCTCCCCCAACAAGTTACTGCTTAGTTACCACATATATTTGTCCAATCATTATGTTGCCATCGCTGTGTATACAGCTAGGAAATGAATGAATAAAAAGTACAAAAAGAAATGTCAAATATTATAAAAAAATAACTATTATATATATATATATATATATATATATATATATATAGATAGATAGATAGATAGATAGATAGATAGATAGATAGATAGATAGATAGATAGATAGATAGATAGATAGATAGATAGATAGATAGATAGATAGATAGATAGATAGTTTATCCAGTGTGTGTTTATATATACTTGTATATTGTATATACCGTATATATTTACACACACACACATATATGAGTGTGCATATATGGGGACTTTCTGGTTGACTTTCTGCTTCCTTATCCCAAAGCGTAGAGTTTAGATAATTAATCATTTTGCAAATAATCATCATTAAAAGTCTGTTTACTTTGTCCTTATTGGATATTCTTTCTTTTTTGAATAATTATAAATATGTACTTTAAGAGACACTTAAAAGGAATTAAATTATCACAAAACTATATAATATTGGTCTTAATAATTAGAAAGGGTGGCATGGTGGCATAGTGGTTTGAATCCCAATCTGGATGGAGTTTCCAAGTTCTCCCTGTGTCCACCTGGGTTTCCTCCGGGTTCTCTGGTTTCCCTCCACAGTCCAAAGACATCGATTTAAGGTCAATTAAATGTTCGAAATTGCCCCATCTAGTGTGTGTTTGTGTGTATGTGTGATGAATGAATGAATGAATAAATATTTTTTATGTTTTATGAAAATTTATCCTTTCCATGGAGGGGTTTGTAATGATCTAGTTTATATTCATATAAATGTGTAGATGCAATGTGCGAAACTGATGTACTGACTCCATGTCTCCTTTCAAACAGTCGCTTAATCAAATGGAAATCCTTGCACGAGGATATGCCCTGACAGAATCAGGTTAAAGTCTTGACACTCAGATAAACATCCTGTCCAGCTCAGCTAAACAAACCTCCAGCCTGCCGCTCACTGCTGGTGAGCATGACCCGACCCCCGTGTCCCAGCTCCTCACACAAGCAGTAAATCACCTTAACCTGGGCCAGAAAAACATCATGCACAACCACCTAATACTGCAACATCTGTAGATTCAGAGCCATAAAGAAAAGTTGGAATATGTGGAATATGATAACCCCCTCATTTTTCTCATTATTTTCAGGGAGAGATTATACTGCCACAGCATACACAAACATTGCAGACAACAGTTTGGGGAAGGTCCTTTCTCTTATAGAACGATGACGTATTAATTGTAGTGTACAGTTGGGGTTTTATTCATCTATTTGATGATTAAAAAGAACATGTTACTTAGAACTGTAATATATACAGTATACATTTTTTAGATACAGATAATTAATTTGGTAACACTTTACCTAAATCCGGTATTCAAAATGCATTATTAACACATTTATAAAGATTTATAAAGTATTTGTGATGCTTTATAATACCTTGCATAAGCCTTTGTTAATGTCCAGAGGTGTACATAACCACGCTCATAAGTGTTATAAGAACATGCTATAAGGCTCTATAACACAAAGTGGCATAATGCATTATTTTATATAATAAATTATATATTTTAATTATTCATTCATTCATTCATCCATTATCTTCCACTTTTATCCTCTATTAGGGTCGCGGTGGGGTTCCCCATGCTCATCCAGGGGACAACGTCTCGGGCGCTGGGCAGACACCCAGGACAGGGCGCCAACCTATCGCTGGGCACATACTCACTCACCCAAACACACTCTATATGGGGCAATTTGGAAAACTCAATTAACTTGATCCATGTTTTTGGAATGTGGGAGGAAACCGGAGAACCCAGAGGAAACCCACGGGGATATGGGGAGAACATGGAAACTCCACCCAGATGGGGAATCGAACCGGGAATCCCTAGCGCTGAGAGGCGAACGTGCTAACCACTAAGCCACCTTTTTTAATTGTATACAATATAATTAAATATAATAAATTGTTTATCAAATTATTATAAAGACCAGTGACATAAAGCCTTATTTTTTTTATAGTTATATGACTTTTTAAGTGCTTATAACTGTTTATAAAAGCTTATAAGCTCTCGTTACAGGCAAAAAGTAAAGTTGTCCTGGGTGTAAAATCTTTGAAAAAGACTGCATACATAGTAGTACATAATGACATAAAAGCTTAGAAATGCTCTTTACAGACTACAGTAAGTGGAATCATCTTGTTTTAAGTGAGAATGTTGAAATGAGTTCATATTATAATGCATTATGTCCCTTTGCGTTATAAAGCCTTATGTCATATTGTTATAACAATTCATGACTAGGACAACAAGGTTTTTTGACAAATGTTATGAAGCATTATGAGTATTTTATAAATTATGTATGTAATGCATTATGAATACCAGATTCATAGAAAGTGTTACCTTAACTTATATTTTGCCTACTGTGCTTTACGCACAGAGGAGTTTGTCCTCCACATTTGACCCATCCATGCACTGAAATACACAGACTGACTGAAGTAAGCACACAAACCCGGAGTGGTGGGCAGCCCTATATACGGTGTCCTGGGAGCAATCAGGATTAGGTGCCTTGCCTAAGGGCTCTAAAGCTGTAGTATTTGGTGGGACCGGGGAATCAAACCGGTGACCAGGTCGCAAGGTTGGTTCTTAACCACAAGCTTACTGCTACCCACATATATAATGAACAATGCGATTAAACATGAAAACCTGGACATGAACAGGACGCACATCACTGGCTTCAGGTTTGAATTAAAGGCACATGAATTAGATTTAGGTTTAATTAGTCTTAGCTGTAGAAATTCCTCCTTTCACCTCTGCCTTTTTTCTAACCCCCTTCCTCCTGTGCACATTAATGGCAGAAACATCTGTTTAACGTGTAATATGATTCCAAATGTAACAGTTGGTGAAGCAGAAGGAAACAGTTTTTCTGGAACCATGATGGAGCTCAGGACCTGTCTATGAATCTCATTTCAAGAAAAGCTTGAACTTAAAAGACCAAAGAAAAAACAATTCAGTGTTTTCATCTCCTAATTGTTCATTTGAAACAATTATATAAATTACTGCCTGCAACAAACTCAAAGTACTCAAAGTAGAAAAATAACATTGAAGGTATGAAGTTACACTGTTCTAATTAAAAATTTTAATAAAAGTCGTAACAGGTGAGGGCATTGAAATATTAGTATAAAAGAGACAACAAGTTAAAGCTTAATTATTTATTTGAGCAAGGGTGGATTGTGGTTCATAACTGGCAAATGTTGTGTAGTCTGAAGACCATCAGTGCAAAGCCAATAATTTGATGAAGTCTTTTATCAACTTGAGCTTGTAACATCATGAAACGATTAAGGGAGTAAAGGTAAAAAAAGGTATATATATATATATATATATATATATATATATATATATATATATATATATATATATATATATATATATATATATATATAAAATATATATAAAAAAAAAAAAAAAAATATATATATATATATATATATATATATATATATATATATATATATATATATATATATATATATATATATATATATATGCATAAAATATATAAAATGAACAGAAAAGAATTTTCTATTTACAGATTTATAATGTTATAGGATTTTATAAGGATTTATTCTTGCTGATAATCATTTTTTTCGATTATATTTTAATATATAGAATAGATATAAATTTTTTAAATATTTGATTTGCACGTTACATGGGATATTTTAAGTAGACAGATATTTCGAACCCATAGATTAAATCTGGAGTTTTTATGCAGGTTGCTATTTATAATCAGTAACCAAACGAATTACAGCAACTCAATTCCTCGTCCACCCACCGCTCAGCAATTGTTCTGTCTTCAAACCGTTTACATGGCTTAAAGAAATTAAGACGTTTTTTTTTTCAGCAGGCCTGGCTATTGTGAAAGATTCTCCGGATGGCCTGCAGATGAAATTAGCATACACATGGAAAACCCTACCACAGAACAAAAAGACATTTACTTTGAGCTTACCATTTCCTTAAGTGGTGCAGCCACGGTCCAGTAGTTTTATTTAGCTGATTTATATCAGGTTCATAGACATCTGTGTGTCATGCAGCAGGTCCTAATAACTATGCTGCTAACCGGCTCTGTCTAATAAACGGTGTAATGACAGACTACTGGAAGAAAGGGCAGAGCATGTGGAAATTGTGCCTTCAGTAGTTTGAATTTGAATCTTTTAAATTGAAAGAATAACACTGTCTTATTAACTTATCATCTATTATCAACTGAAATAATATAGAAATATTGGAAGATAACATACTCAAAACGAGTCTTCTAGGTGTCTGGGTTTTGAATGATGCATTTATTACAATAACAAAGAAAAGAAATGCATGGTAACACTTTCTATGAATCCAGTATACATAATGCATAATAAGTGCATTTCTTAAGCTTTATAAAGTTTTCCTAATGCTTTACAACATTTGCCATAAACCTTTGTTAATATACATAGATTTTCATATTCACTGTCATAAATTGTTATAACAATTTGACATAAGGCTTTATAATATGAACTTATTTCAGAGGGTAGGAAGTGAAGAAATCTAAATATTTGGCACCATGAACAACAAAAGAAATCTCTTTCTTTCTCTGCACAATTTAATGAATGAAATTATTAAATTTAAGTTAAATTAAATATATTATTGTTTATTACTGTATGTTTGTATAATTGTCCTTTAATTGCTTTATGCTAATTAAAGACTAGTTGGAGTTCAAATTGGTTGTAATTTTATAAAGGGATTTAACGCACAGTGTATTTTTACATTCTGCAACTGCAGAATTATGATTTGATGCATCTAAAAAATTTCCACAAAACTAGCTGTAACACAATATACACATATGTTGCTATCAGATGAACATGAATGATAAATAATAAGTATAGAATTAAGAAACGGTAAATAATAGAATAAAGAAAGGTCTATATTATACAATCTGAAGGTTGGGGGTTCAAATCCCAGGTTCACTGAAGTTACCAATGTGGGTCCTTGAGCAAGAAACCATCATTGCTTCAGGGATGTTGTGATTAACCCTGTGCTCACCTTATAATATGCTTTGGATAAAAGCATCTGCTGAATGACCAAATGTAAATGCAAATGTAATGGATCATCAGCATGTTTCTGATGCACCAAGTTCTGTAAACAGTAATTAATGATTATTCTTACATTACAGTTAGTCATTTAACAGATTCTTCTGTGGGGGTGGGATAGGGGTTGGAGGGGTTCCCTATGCACATCTAGCAAAGAACGTTTCGAGCGCTGGGTAGATAAACCCCGAACAGGGCACCAATCTATCGCTGGGCACACTCACTTAAATGCACACACAAACACATTTTATGTTGGCCAATCTAGAGCAGCCAATTTACCTTGAATCCATGTTTATGGACTGTGGGAGGAAACTGGAGAACCCAGAGGAACCTCACGTGGACACGGGGAGAAAATGGAAACTCAGCACTGAGAGGCATACATGCTAACCACTAAGCCACGATGCTGCTCTGCTTTCTATTCTATTTCTTTTACTATATTTCATTTATTTATGATGTTTATTTGGTGATATTATAAGTGAGCCAAATGTGTTACTTGAAACATCATTATCAAATTTGCTCTTTGGGGGTTTAAAAGCTTAGAACACTGTAAAGCTGCTTTGAGACAATGAATGCACTATTGTAAAAAGCGCTATATAAATAAATTACTTGAACTTACCTGAAAAGTATCAATCTTGTGTTCTATTATCTCAATGTTATTAAACACAATGATAAATCTCAATGGACATGTTTCATGGGTTATGGAACCCCCACACACAGTCTTTTAAGATCCTTTGAAGATGGTGTGCATTACGGTTCTGGATGATCGTGCACACATAAACCTTCACTCAAGACCCTTCCTGAGCTCAGGGGACAGTTTTACATAATTCATAAATATGGATAATACCCTTCAAGGTCTTTAGCTATTGATTTGAGTCTTTTTGTGTGTGAATATTTTTTTTACTACAAAAATATTGGAAGATATAAGAAGACTTACTCACCTGTCTTATTCTAAAATTATGTTGTTGTTTTTTTGTCAGTACCAGCCAAAGTACGTACACACCTTTTTATTGCTCCATTGTTTATTTTCTCCAATTACCATATAGATGGACTTTGTAGTTTTACAATTACAGACTGTAGACTGTAGTTATTTTTGTTAGACTTCTATATTATATATAGAGGACTAACTATATAAATATATGGGTGGTCTGGTGGCTTAATGGTTAGCATGTTTACCTCTCAGTGCTGGGGATCCAGGTTTGAATCCCAATCTGGCTGGAGTATCTATGTTCTCTCCGTCTCCAAGTGGGATTTCCCTGGGTTTTCCGGTTTCCTCCCATAGTCCAAAAACATGGATTCAAGGTAAACTGAATGGTCTAAATTGCCCCATATAGATTGTGTTTGGGTGTGTGTCAGTGTCTTAAGTGGAAGATAATGAATGATATATGAAGGTCCATGTTTATGAGGAAATGGACCTTCAGAAGTGTATAACATGTTTTGTAATCAGAAGTGTATAACATGTTTTCTGTTCTAATAATTAAGTACATTCAGTATTTAGTGTGCCATTATTTTGCTAGCCAACTATACAAAATGTCACAGTTTTACTTTTTACAGACCCTTTGTTTGGACACTTGCACATTTAAACAGCCACCCTTTTTTTGTCTATAAAGTTTGAAGAAGTTCAAAACATAAGATTTGATTTTCACATATTACTTATTTTCATTTTTACTGGCCAAAATAAATGTTCCTAAATGTGTTTAGTGCTCAAATGTGATTATGTTCCCATGATATCTTTCTAGCCATTTGGAACATGATTACTAATTTGTACAATTCTGCTTAATTAAGGATGAAAGGCTGCCTTTGTGGAATTACAGCATTAATCACGGAGTTGTGTCATACATTATAATCTTAATTCAGCTGCTGGTTCTCAGCGGTTGGCCAAGGATAACACATCTATTTCTTTTTTTTTTTTACAATAGTATTTCTTTCACAGACTTTACTTACACTATGTTTCCCATGGTGTTTCCAATTTCAGCAATTTTATCTTTTGGATAAGAATGGGCTTGTAATTGTCTGGCTTGAATACGGCCAATTTAATTATGGATTCATGCTGATAAGTAAATTTCTACATTTAAATAATTTTTTATTGCAAAACAGCAGACAAAAATAGCTGGTGTCCAAAAGACTTTTTCAATACAAACAATGCACAATCCATTTGCTTTATTTTTTTTTAATTAGAAGCCAAAATGCTATTAATAAAAAAAAAAATAATTGAATATAATACAGAGAAAAATTCTAATACAGACATAAAACAAAAAGAGTCATTGCATTTTCTCATCTCTTCACATGAAGAACGTTATTTCTGACTCTCAGTATTATTTTATTCCAATGTCCAAATGTTTTAAGACACTCAATTTTTCATGTCATATATTTATACATATATATTTCAATGTCTTACATGCACTTTGACATTGAAACATAGCACATCTATGTACATCCAGGACAGGCCACCAATCTTTTACTGGGCACACACTCACTCACACAGACACACGCACATACACAAACTGGAAATGATAACATGGAAAATTCTAAGATGAATTTTTCCAAAATGCACTACAGGAGGTCATTCCTACCTGTGGCCATCACACTCCATACAACTCCTCTCTTTATTTATTAATTCATTATCCTCTACTAGGGTCATGGGGTGTTCCCCATACCCATCCAGGCGAGAACATTTTGGACGCTGGCCAAATACACCCAGGACAGGACACCCATCTATTGCTGATCACACTCACTCACACAGACACACACACAAATACACTCTATATGGGGCAATTTAGAGCATGCAATTAACTTTGAATCCATGTTTTTGTACTGTGGAAGGAAACTGGAGAACCCGGAGGAAACCCACATGGACATGGGGAGAACATGGAAAATCCCAGATCAGAATGTGAATCTGGAATCCACTAAGCCACCAAAGTATATAGTTTTATATGAGCAATTCAAAATATGGGAAATAAAACATCATATCATATGCAATATGTGTTACCACTGCCACTGCCACTATACCTTTATTATAATTTTTTATTCTGCAAATTTCAGTCCTGCTTTAAAAGGTGCTCATTGATACTTTATTCCTATATCATATAATTCCATAAAAATATATATACAGTGTGTATATATATATATATATATATATATATATATATATATATATATATATATATATATGTATATATATAGTAAATATTATCACTTGAGCAACTGTAACATCTGCAATTTAACCTCAGGGATCAATAAAGGATTATGATATTAAATAAGTGGAGCAAAAAGGAGGTGTGCCTAAATGTGGTTTGCGTCAGTGTGGTTGAATGGAAGGAGTTATCCACATGCTTCATTTCTCTAATTAACTGTTAAGTTGCGAAAATGGATTCCCCACTTCATCTGGGTTTTAACATGCCACAAAAAAGAAATATATATTACAGGCATGAACTGTGTAAGAAGGCATCGTTATGTTTTTGACCAAATTGCATATTCTCAATCAACATTTTACTTCTGTTATATGCTCCTGTTGCTCTCCAATCAAATCCTAAGCACCCAACAACCTCATTTAAGAGGTAGACAATCATTTTGTAGCTAAAGCTCTAGGTTTTTTTTTTTGTTGTTGTTTTTTTTTCCTCCCCACATGTTTTTTTCAAGTCAGCTGGAGTTTATATCGCTGCACATTTCATTAGACTCTAGGATGTTAAGGCAGTAAGCCATGTCCTATTTATAGAGACATGCCGATTCTAAGAACTCTTGTCTATAGTAAATGCCAGCAGGTATTAACGCAGGCCGCTCAGATTCCCAAAGCACCAGCACATCTACAACATTATAACTTCATTCCAATAACAAGCATTTTTTTCCGATGTAAATTTTCACATTCTTTTCAAAGCTTGTTTGTGTAGTCTTAAAAAAGTAATATAGTGCACAAAATATATATTTAAATGCCAGGGACAGACAAAGTCATGATGCAATATCACACAAGCACCTGAAGGTTAAGGGGCTGCGCTCAAGGACTGTTGGTTGGTTAAAATTTGCAGCTGAGAAAAACAAGTAGCAACGATCTGGATTCTGGGTTGAAAATAACATGAAATGGATATTTCAGAAATGACAGGTCTGTAATCCTGCCAGGATGCTAGAGTAAGTACCTACAAGCACTCTTTTATTGAGGGACTTTTATACAATTTAATGAGTGAACTTAATAAATTTCTTGATTTTGTTGTTGATTTAACATGCTTTTTTTCATCATCAAATATGCACATACTAGCCACTTGGCCCAGGTTTGTGATGACGTTTTCACCAAATTTTCCACAATTGGATGCACTGTGCCATTAAAAACATAGTTCAATTTCAATTAATTTATTTATGGAGCACTTTTAGTGCAATGGTACATTGTCACAAAGCAGCTTTACAGTGTTATAAGCCTTTAAAATCGCAAAGATCAAGTTGATGCGACAGTGGCAAGAAAAAAAAAACCTCCCTGTTATGTTGTTATTTTAAGGAACAGACCTTGGGAGGATCAAGACACATCAGGGGACACATCCTCCTTAATCGGCCAGGCAGCATCAACAGTGTAGGACAGCCAAATACAAATTGTGTAGTGCATACATATAAACATAGGTTATTAAAGGGAATGGCAATTAACATGCTGAGTGGTTTATTGCACGTGACACCAAATACACACCCATGCAGTAAGTTGTCACGATAGAAAAGACACTGACATGCCTTAAATCAAGTTGTGAAATGTGCGGTTGATAACTCGCTCAATATCGCTAAAATAAAGCCTCGAACTACTACTTGGTGGTAAAGAGTACATAAACCTCAACAGGATCCCGTTGTTAAATATGGACACCTGATCACTACACAATCTATTCATGTGTGTCCTGCACAGTTAATGCTGCCCAACCACTCAAGAAGGACTGAGCCTTAGTCCTGACAACATAACATGCAGTTTTGTTCTTGCCACTGTTGCTTCAGCTTGGAATTTGGCGGTTCAGGCTTTGTATAGGGAACGCACACAGACCTCCATATGATTTTGGACTCTGGGAGAAAACTAATGAAGATACAGTCAACCCAGATTGGAATTCTAAACTGGATGTGCAACGCTTAGAGGCAAATTAAATTGAATGCTCTAAATTGCCCCATGTAGAGTGTGGTTGTTTGTATGTCTGTGTGAGTAAGTGTGCCCAGTGATAGATTGGCGCCCTGTCCTGGGTGTATCTGCCCAGGTTTGGAAATGTGCCCACGCGACCCCAGTAGACGATTAAACGGAAAATAATGAATGCATTAATGAATAAAATAGATAAGTGTGGACATGGCCCGTGTGTTTGACTGGTGCCCTCTTCAGGACACTTCCCAGACTTCATCCCAATGAGTGCATGAATTGCTATTCAATGCAAACCCCTCTGTATCTGATTAAAGCTTATTAAAAAATAAAAATAAAAACAAAGATCCCCAGCACCAAACATCAATCCACCAACAATGTTAAGGTCTTTGCTCAGGGTGCAGACAGTGTAGAGTTTGCATTATCAACCTACTGACATACATATTTGTACTTTAAATGCATTGCCTCTAGCGATTCGGATAAATAATTGCTTTTTATGCATCACACAGACCCAATCATTTCATATTAACTTTCCATAGGACACGTTAGATTAATCTAATAAAATCAATAAGAAACGCAAACAGGATAAACCATTACAGATTTAAGCTCAGATCATTATTGAGTATGACTTACAATAAAGACATGATGCAACCCAAACAATTAGCAGAGGCAGAGATTTACTCAGGGTCACAACTGTTGCAGCTCGGCATGACATCTCATAAATGCTGGTCTGAAACCTTCAACGCTGAGTCATCCGTCTTTGGTAAAATATTAAATTTAACACTAGTAAGAAAGGTTCATGAACAAACTTTAGGCTGGTGTGGAATATATATATATATATATATATATATATATATATATATATATATATATATATATATATATATATATATATATATATATAAAAAAAATCTGACTTAACGCAACACAAAAGACAATTCAACAAACAAAGAAAATGATTGAATTTTTTTTACAAGCTAATGTGGCTAACATGCTACCTATGCTAATCATGTTAACTTTGCTAATGTGGCCAACATTTTACTGTAACAATGCTACTCATGTTAACTGTGTTAATGTGGCTAACATGATAACTATGCTAATGGGTTAAATTATGCTAACATATCAACTTTGGTAATCATACTAATCAGGCTAACTATGATTAATATGCTTATCATGCTAATTATATTAATGTGGCTACATGCTAAATATGTTAATCATGCTAACTATGGGGCGGCATGGTGGCTTAGTGGTTAGCACGTTCTGGTTTGAATCCCAATCTGGGTGGAGTTTCCATGTTCTCCCCGTGTCCGCGTGGGTTTTCTTCCAGGTTCTCCGGTTTCCTCCCACAGTCTAAAAAACATGGATCAAGGTCTATCGAATTAACTAAATTGCCCCATATAGATTGTGTTTGTGTGAGTGTCTATGTGAGTGCTTAGCATGCTAATGTTTTTTATAATATTACAATGGATCCCTATAGGAAAAAATGCTCCAAAAAAGGGAAAACCATACACCATATTGCTCCAAAAAGCATAAGAAACCTGAATGACTGTGGGTGCTACGATCCTGCCTTGTTTCAATATTATACTTTAAAAGCTGCATGAAAAGAAACGTAAAAAAATCCATGAGAATAATAAAAATAATGATAATAATAATAATATTAGTAATAAGCAATGACATAGTGGCTTAGTGGTGAACATGGGCATCCAGGTTCTAATCCCAATCTGGGTGGAGTTCTCCCAGTCTTCACATGGGTTTCCTCCCACATGTTTTCCCAGTCTTCACATGGGTTTCCTGGGGGGGGGGGGGGGGGGGGGGGGGGGGGGGGGGGGGGGGGGGGGGGGGGGGGGGGGGGGGGGGGGGGGGGGGGGGGGGGGGGGGGGGGGGGGGGGGGGGAGAGGATTAAGTGGAAGATTAAGTGGACCCTCACACACACACACACACACACACACACACACACACACACACACACACACACACACACACACACACACACACACACACACACACACTTACACTATATGGGGCAATTTTGAGAATTCAATTGAACTTGATCCATGTTTTTGGACTGTGGGAGGAAACCGGAGAACCCAGAGGAAACCCACTCGGACACGGAGAGAACATGGAAACTCCACCCAGATTGGAAGTCGAACCAGGAATCTCTAGTGCTGAGAGGCGAACGTGCTAACCACTACGCCACCGTGCTGCCCAATAAGAAGAAGAAGAAGAAGAAGAAAGAAGAAGAAAACAAAGAACAAGTAGTTGCCTTTTCCAAGCCAACTTAAATCCCAGCTTAGTGAAACGCCTCATATTGAGTGTGGTCCGAAATACATTGATCAATAGCCTGTCTGGATGGTTTCAGCAGTCACACCAGATCCGTATCAGTGCTAAAGCCAATGACCAAATGGCATTGCTGGAGAATTTATGGTTGCACAGATCACTCTATACTTTATACAACCAAGTGTCCATCAACTGTCAGCTGTCATTCGTTTTCTCGCTCCTTTTCTGTCTCTCTGGGACTCATCAGTTCTGATTATGAACCAGGTTACAAAACACCCCTTCCTATTCCAAACTCTCACTACCCATTCCTATTTTTTCTCTCTTGGAATACCATTGAGGTGTGTAGAAGACTGACAGCTGATCGTGAAATATAGCTGTGTGTATAAGTCTTAAGAACCTGTGGCGCAGCAAAGGAACAGATGCTCAGGAAGATTTGTTACAGCTCATAACTCCTGCCTGTACGCAGCACCGGGGCCATGTTCCCTCCGAGTCAGCACACCCTCCCACAGACCCCGTACTTAAATATTTGTTTTCAGTGGATTGAACATGTGGGTTAATTCAATGCAGCCTGCTGGTAGCACGAGTAGCATGAGTCCAAATATAAGCAATACTAAGAAGTGATGGCCAGTGGCTACTTCATGTTGATTTAAGACATTACCGACATGCTTTCTGGCTGCTTTACAAATTATCATCAATTGAGGGAAAAAAACAGCCTAAACACAGGCAGTCTGCATTTAGAGGAACTTACACCCACACTGTTCTAAGTGGCCCAGCTGGTAGTCACCATGGTCACAAGTTCATAAATGTTACTGTAATTCATGTGATACACTATAGAATACACAATAGAATACACTATTGTTATCAGATTTTTATTATTCCACTATTTTTGTGCATCTTTCTGCAATTTTTGACCTATTGACAAGTTATTTTGCAAAACATGTCCACCTCATCGGTGAAACCACTGCTTGTATACAGCTAAGGAATCAGTTGAACCATTCTCGAGATATTCCAATTTTTTTCGAAAATTCCTATTCACCTTGCATCACGGTAATATTTGCACTCCTGTTACTCTGCCAATTTTTAAGGTACAAAGACGAAATTCGCTGGAATCGGGAAATGGATGACAGACCAGTCCTTTGAAATTGCAGAGTGATTGAGACCCTCTTACCAAGCGACGCCCACTTCCTTGTACAAACCCACTGTATTGCTTTGATATATGTATGCACTGTTTCTCCTACGGCCAAGCTGCAATCACACTTGCATTTTTTTAAGGAAATTCACCTCTTTAGTTCATTTTATTTTTTGAGAAAAAATTCTATAGAGGCACAAAAGAATTATTTGATAGAGCCACATACAATTATTTTTTGTGAAATGAGGGTTTGGGGATTACAATCATTACATCATTACATTGATGTAATGACCGTAATCTTGAATAGCTTCTTTATTTACAATGCTAATCTCTGTCACAGGATAATTATTTAACAAAAATGTTCTAGGGTATTTTTTTTTGGTTTTAGTCATCTAGCCCTTTTCGTACTATTTATTTATTTATTTATTCCATCCGAAAATAGACAAACAGCAACTATTGACCGCAAGTACGGCTTCCAAAATTAATGTAATTAGAGGCAAAATTCCTCGGAGAAGAAGTCTGTCTATAGTTTGCCCATATGTCCTTCCTATCAATTTGTAAAGTGCCACAAACCCAAAAGTATTTTGTTGGATTGTAATCACATCAGGTAAATAGCCAGCTGGCAGTCTTTCCCAGGGAATAAATGCCTGTTCCGACTCTAGATGCCAGGCAGTCATTCCCTCCTGACCGCCATTTACTCCCACAGTAAGAACATCAGCCATAATTCTTAGTGTCATGCACTCTAAAATTAGATGTAGGATTCTTCTGCAGCGGTGGGTAAGCATACCAGGAGGTGTGTGCAATCTGGAGTTGTAAACAGCAACAACATATATATATGACATATTAATTCCCACCAAGTTACATTGGTTGTTACATTTGCATTTATTTTACATTTAGTCATATAGCTCTTTTATCCAAAGCGACTTACAAATGAGAACATCACAAGTCAGTAGTTAAGGAAGAACCGATATTTTAAGATGCAGTATTTTTTATTGTACCGTGATGTTATTTATTTTTTGTATTTTAAAATATCTACTCAAAATCATCAGCCCAAACTGAATTCTGTAAGATTGGTCTCAAATCTAGCCAAATCCTGATTAAAAATCCCTCAAAAGCCCTATGTTTCGGTGCAGAAGCACCCATGGATCAGGCTTTAACCTGACCGGATTGTTTTAGGGATCATCATAGGCTTAGGATTTAGTGGTTACCGGTTTATCAGACCTTAATCAAAAGTCTCACTGGGAATTGCTGGTGGCAAAAAAAGCCACAAATTAGATGGTGGATGGTCATTTTCACTAAACTTTCATTTCACCAATTCAACCACTAATGCAATATCCAGCAGATGCTGGGCTGCCTTGCTAATGGTACAGTATTATTATAAGGCAATTTAAGCCAATCTACCAGATGTGAGGTTGGATGGATTTTGGAGCTCTGGAGATTTATGCCGACCTACGTTACAGAACCCGACTGCATTGTGTAACAAATTAAACCCAGGATTTTTTAGAAATTTTTTTCAGTCTACTGTTATGTAATCTGATTTATTATAATAATGGCAGCTTAGCCCAGGCTTGCGATGAAGTTACCTGCAAACAGTGTAAATGTTAATTTACATGTAATTGGTTGCTTGGTGTGGTTTTTTTTGGAAAAAATAAACTAACAACCATTTAAATAGCAATCAGCCATATCATTCAAATCTGCCCCAGGCTTTTCAAAATACACTTGCGAATCTAGTCTTAACAATAGCAAAGACACACTGAAATGCCCTAAATTAAACTGCGAGGTGAACGGTTGTCAGTTCCTTGATGCAATTCTTGGTGATTGTAAAGAGTATATATTGTAAACCTCCACAGGGCGCCAAAGCGTATGTCTAATGTAATAGTACTCAAAGCAAAACACACACACACACACAGAATTTCGATAAAGCAGTTTTTATAATTTATTAATTATACAGCTCTCTCTCTCTCTCTCTCTCTCTCTCTCTATTTATATATATATATATATGTGTGTGTGTGTGTATATATATATATATATATATATATATATACAGCTCTGAAAAAATATATGTATACATAGTGTGACGTGGTTGAAGAACCCAGATGGAGTAAGGAATCTATTTTCGCACAAATTGTCGCTTCATTGACCATGAACTTTTCATAAATGCCAAAACACACTAACCATGAAGACAACCGCCCTTACCCTTAAATATCCACCACACAGTGTATTCCGGGAAGGACTCAGGGAATCGATATTATTGGTGAGGCAACCTATCAAATCCTGCCCTTTCTCACGCAAAATGACGCCCCCCTCTAACCACCATGTGACGTCATAAAATCATGGGCACACATACTGTTACAATATATATTGAACAAGTCATCAAGTTAATGCATAAAAACTGGAGGCATACATTTTATGGCTAATAATGAACTGTAGAAATTTCACAATGGTGATGTGCCCTTTGATGTGACAGACGACATCAGTAACATGATGGACATGATGCATCCAAGGTCCCAAGCGTACTTCATATTGGCTTACCCAAAAACTAAAGTGATTTTAAAGTGATAGTGATCTATTTTGCTTACAGTGCTTTACACACAGAGGAATTTGTCCTCCACATTTAACCCATCCGTGCTGTCAAACAAACACATGTACACACACTGCTGAAGTGAGCATACATGCCAGGAACGGTGGGCAGCCCTGTATATAGCACCCGGGGAGAAATATTATTCAGGTGCCCTGCCCAAGGGAACTTCGGCCTTAGTAATGATGGGACCAGGAATCGAACCAGGGAACTTCAGTTTCCTTAACCACAAGCCCCAGTTAAATAGTACTTACTAGATCCGAACAGTTTAAAAGGTGATTTCAGATTTAGGTAGTGTCAACAATACTGAAGTTAATGAATGATACTGAACTGCTTATAGGTGCTTTGTGGGATTTTAAGAGGGAAGAGGAAGTCGCAATGGCATAGACAACACATCTGTTTATTTTAACATTCCTTGGTATTTTAGATAATATAAATCCTGCATTATGTCAGGTATGAAAGGAGCCACTTGCCCTGGCACGTCGAACATTTCCACTTAAATGGTACTATTCCACACGGAGATGAATAAACCTGACTCACAGCACATTCATCAGGAATGCTACAGGATATCCTTTAATGCAATAAATTGGTTAAATCTGTCTTCTCGGGATTGCATCATGTTTCAGGTACACACTCACACTCACACACACACACACACACTCACACAAAATATATATGTATGTATGCATGCACAGGCACACACTCTTAGCAATGAAGATTGATTTCATCAGTGACACATACTAGTGGTTAATAGGAGTGCAAGCTAAAGAAAAACAGTCAGTCAACATTTCCTAACCACATTAATTAATCATAATCCAGGCTTCAAGAACAGCACTGGTTTACATCATTCTGTAACCCACAGGTATTATTAGACATCATAAGTGACACAGTGTGGGTTTAAAACAAACATAGACTTTAAACTTAGGTACTTTATAATCATTTAGCAGATGATTACAAGTATCCTAACTTAGGGTCAGAACATAGGGTTGACATGGCATCCCTGGAGCATGAAGATTAAGGACTCTTCATTACACCTGGGATTCAAACCCACAAACTTGATACACTACACTGCCCAACATCCTAAATACTAAGCTGCCACCCTCTAGGTACATTTTGGCCTTGGATATTGCAACCACAGTTTGTAACTAGCTACTGAAATGCAGATGAAGATGGATGCTTGAGGCAAAATAACCTTTTACATATTACAAATTTGCAATAAAGTATCATTGTATTACATTATCTTCCGCTTAATCCATTATTACAGTCATGGGGTGGTTCCTCATACCTATTTAAGGATGAATGTTTCAAGTTCTGGGAAGGTACACCCTGTACAGCCTGCCAATCCATCACTGGGCACAGACAAAGAATAAAAGACAGGAGCAATTCAGGACAGCTAATTCACATTGAAACCATGTTTTTGGACTGTGGGAGAAAACCTACAGAAAACCAATGTGGACAAGGGGAGAACATGGAAACTAAACCCAGATCAGGATTCAAACATAATTCCTCTGTGCTGAGAGGTGGATGTGCTAACCACTAAGCCTAGGGCATTTAAGCTATTGCAGCCAAATATTAATTTATTAATTCATTATCTTCCACTTAATCCTCTTCTAGGGTTGCAGGAGGGTTCCCCATGCCTATCCTATTGAGAACGTTTCAGGCGTATGGCAGACAAACTATATGTGGCAATTTAGAGCATTCAATTTACATTGAATCCATGTTTTTGGACTGTGGGAGGATACTGGAGAACCCGGAGGACACCCACAGAGACATGGGGAGAACATGAAAACTGAGTGAAATGAGTGGTTAGGCTAGTTGCCTCTCAGTACTGGGGATCCAGGTTTGAATCCCAATCTAGGTAGAGTTTCTATGTTCTCTCCGTGTCTGAATAGGTTTCTTCTGGGTTGTCTAGTTTCCTCCCAAGGTCCTACTAAATTGTCTCATATACATGTGTGTGTCTGGGTGGCACAGTGGCTTAGTGGTTAGCACGTTCGCCTCTCCGAACTAGGGATTCCCGGTTCGAATCCCAATTTGGGTGGAGTTTCCATGTTCTCCCCGTGTTCGCGTGGGTTTCCTCCGGTTTCTCCGGTTTCCTCTCACAGTCCAAAAACATGGATCAAGGGGGGGGGGGGGGGGGGGGGGGGGGGGGGGGGGGGGGGGGGGGGGGGGGGGGGGGGGGGGGGGGGGGGGGGGGGGGGGGGGGGGGGGGGGGGGGGGGGGGACCCTAGTAGAGGATTAAGTAGAAGATAATGAATGAATGAATATTAACTGTGGTTTATAAATTTTTAAATGTTATACTCTGAACAGTTCTTTTATGTGAATTTACTCCCATCATTGCAGCTGACAAGTCAACGCTCTCTCAGGTCAGAAAATAACTACAGCAGCGTTGCCTTCTCTTTGGGACACATCCAGATTTTGACTCTAAAGTGAAAAACACAACAAAAATATCTGTGGCTCTGTGATCCAGTGCTGCAAGAGACATTATCTACAGTTGCAATACCCCGTATCTGACAGTGTAGGAGCTGTGATGCAAGTTTTGCTTTTCCCAAAGTAACAGCCAAACAAGTGGCAGGATATCCTGAAGGAAGAAGAGTTTGTCACCAGATTGTGCCTCATACACATGCTGGTGCCCAAAGGTTCCAGACTAGATGAACTTGTTTAAGTTGAAGCCGAGGACACCACTTTAGAGAAAATTGTGAGATCATCTATAGTCTTGATCAGACTTGTTTTTCCTAATGTGACTGCTGTGTAAATAAAAAAGGTATTTTGTCATTCTTATATATATATATATATATATATATATATATATATATATATATATATATATATATATATATATATATATACTGTATACTGTATGAGTTCCCCATGCCCATCCAGGGGAGAACGCAGATACACCCAGGACAGGGCACCAATTTATCGCTGGGCACACACTCACTCACAAAACCACACTCTATATGGGGCAATTTGGCGAATTCAATTGACTTTAATATATTATTTTGGACTGTGGGAGGAAACCGGAGAACCCAGAGGAAACCCACGCAGACATGGGGAGAACATGGAAACTCTATCCAGTGTGTGTGTGTGTGTATATATATATATATATATATATATATATATATATATATATATATATATATATATATATATATATATATAAGTGTGAGTTTGGAAAATTAAAGAATTTATCTTCTGTTGGATCCTCTAAAAGAGTCATGGGAGTGGGGGGTGTTATGGATTTAAGGTAGACTGAATGTTCCAAATTGCCCCAAATAGAGTGTTTTTGTGTGTGTCTGTGTGGGTGACTGTGCCCAGTGATAGATTGGTGCCCTGACCTGGCTTCAGGCAGTGGTTCAGGACAAACAGTTATCACATATAATTTATGACATTATTGAGTACAACATGCAACTTCTATTCCTATTGAAGCAAATTCAATTCTCCATTAAGCAAAAGGGTTTTGTATGTAGTGCAGCTGGTGACAATGTTGGCTGAGTAACCGGAAGATTTCAAGCAGCAGACAAATTTCATTCTGTCTCCACTTCCCTAAATTGCTCTGGATGAGGGCATCTGCCAAATGCATTACATGCATATGCTGCAATCTACAAGTTTACATCATAGACCGCTGATCTAATCAGCAACAAAACACCAATTAAAATTTAATTTCTACCACATAGCTATCATATAAAGGGAAACATTTCTACGAGTAAGACATTTAAAAAATCTGTTTTTTTTTCATTATTCGCTAAAATTATAGTCTAAAAAGATGTGGCATGACAGATTAGTGATTAAGGTATTGGTTTCTCAGTCTAAACTTCGGAAATTTACAACATTAAGCTAAGACTCAGGTAAGTTACTTGGGATGTAAGTGTTTACAAAATGACCCAATGTTATGCAATGATAGATTTTCTCAGCTAAAACACATTTATTAAGCTTTATAACCTATTCATCATGCTTTATAATACTTTTCATGGACCTTTGTTAATGTCCATAGATGTACATAACCACACTCATAAAGTGTTATAAGAACATGACATATGGCTTCAAAACACAAAGTGGCATAAAGCATTATAAATTATATATTTCAACTGTTCATTATCTTATTATAGACACCAGTGACATAAAGCCTTATAATGTTTGTGTGTAGCGAACGCTTTCCTAAAAAATGACTTTCAAATGATGTTCATAACTGTTTATAAAAACTTATAAGCTCTCTTTACACTTAATAAAATAAAGTGTTTTCATAATTACCTCTTTGAAAGAGACTGCATACATAGTAGTACACAATGCCTTATAAAAGCTTATAAATGTTCTTAACAGACTTTACGTAAAGTGGAATCATCCTGTTTTAAGTTAGAATATCGAATCATCCAAAGATCCTAAACATCCATCATCTCAGCGTGTCCACTAAGCAAAATTGTTGTTTGTAACTCTTCAGATTACGCTTTTAGTCTCCAATTGCTCTTGGCAGACAAAGATGACGGGTGTTAATTTGCCCCACGGCCTCTTCGTAGTTCTGACGGTCGCTTGGAGACAGACCATCCATAATTAAATATGTTAGACGAGCTCTTCTTGTCTGGCAGGAGCCAGTAAACAATTCCCACTGGCAGACAGAGCAGTACATTTTAATAAATTGGTGCGCTAATCATCGGAAGTAGTGTGTGCATGCCATGAAAACTTCCCCTGTCTTTTGAGGTTAATTAAATTAGGTTTCTACTCCTAGTACCTCCCTGTCACGGGGGAAAAGTAGATGCAATTGATTTATTTCACCCCATCATTTTTGCTGCAACTGTAGATCATTGAAACAGAAAACAAAGTGACGCATACAATTATTATTGTGGCCACATATGATGGCTTTGATGTTTACCATGCTGAGCCAGACTTTGGAGGAGTATTGTCAAAAAGTAAAATAAATAAATAAATAAATAAATAATAATAATAATAATAATAATAATAATAATAATAATAATAAATATATATATATATATATATATATATATATATATATATATATATATATATCATCTCATTATCTTTCACTTCAGCTTATGGTTGAGCCAATAAATGGAAGAACATTTCGGGTGCTGAAAGAAACACCCAAGACAAAGAGTCAATCCATCACTGGGCACACTCACTCACACAGACTAGTAAAGGGCAATTTAGATAAGGGGCAGTTTTAAGCAGTCAATTCCATAATTAAATCCATAATTTTGGACTGTTGGAGTACCATCCAGGGAAGAACATTCCGGGCGCTGACCAGATACACTCAGGACAGGACGCCAATCTATCACTGGGCACACTCACTCACACAGCTAAAGACACTATATTGCACAATTTAGAGCATTTAATTTACCTTGAATCCATGGTTTTGGACCATGATGGGAAGAAAAACTGGGAGCTGGGAGGAAACCCACGCGGACACATAGTGAACATGGAAATCTGTATCCCCAGAGCTGAAAATTTTTTTACATCATTATCCTCTCAAGAAAGTATTCTAACAAAAGGTGGCATGGTAGATCAATCAGTGTAATGATTGCCATGAGGCTTTATAACACAAAAGTTGCATAATGCATTATAAATTAAACACTTCAGTTCATCAGCAACATAATAACGCATTATATCGTTTGTGTGTAACTAACGTGCAAATGTTCATAACTGTTAATTAAAGGTTATAGGTGTTGCCACTAATTACGTCTTTGAAAGAGACTGCATACATAGTATTACAAAATGACGTATAAAAGCTTATAAATGATCTTTACCGACTTTATGTAAAGTGTAATCATCTTGTTTTAAGTAAGAATGTCTAAATATCCAAATAATCAAAAGTTGAAATAAGTTTATATTATAATGCATTGTCACTTTGGGTTATAAAGCCTTATGTAAGATTATTATAACAATTCATTACTATGATAATGAACATCTATGTACATTAACAAGGGTTTATGACAGATGTTATAAAGCATTATCAATACTTTATAAATGCACTTGTAATGCATTATTAATACTGGATTCAAAGAAAGCGTAACCATACTTTTTATTGCATATTGTCAAATTCAAGTTTGGCCTGGCTGGAGTTCTTTTTAGAAAGTTTACACCAATTCAAATGTCTCAAATGAGTTTTTGAATCATTTTTGCACAACCTTAAATGCTTCGATTTTCTTGTATCCTAACATAGACAAACTGGGTAACTTCACCTGAGAAAGGCTGATTTATACAGTAACGCTCAGAGCCCAAATGTAAGGGCTCATCATTTATTTACTGTTTGCATTAACCTTGGATCTGGAACCCATGTGTCCACATATCTACATTTCTGCATCTTACAAGCGGGCTAACCTGTCAATAATGTTTCACAAAGAAAAAAAATCATTCAAACCTACATTTGACTGGCACAGAATCCCATACATAATTTAGAAAAGGGTTTGTTCAAGTAAGCCCTGCCCATCAATATTGTATTAAAACAGGTATTCTATTTTCAATTTTAAAACAAAATGTAGTCAATTCCATGATCTATGTATTTTTTTTTTGCTTTAAACAGGCCTCAAATAACCAACTCCTATTGACTCATCACTATAGTATTTGAATAATGCTGATATATTAATGACAATATTTTTAATTGGTATAATATTTTTTTCCAATAATAATTAGTTGATAATTAGTTTACATGACTAAAAAAGCTACTTTGTAACATAAAGTACATTTATTCATCAAAGGAGGTTTCATAAAGGCAGGTCTGGATGAACAGACAAGTCTTTATGATAAAATTACCACAGCCTTCTGGTTATGAAAGAAGAAAAACAAATAACTGTGTAAGCGCTTCTTTGAATTCTGTGGTGGCCAACCATCATTTGAATCAGTATTGTTTATTGTTAACCAGGTAAAATTGCTGTAACCGTTCTACCAGTTTACCATTTTCCAAGTTATAACGTACTTGTAACAAAAAAATTATTGTTTTTTAGAATTTGAAGTCTGGTTCTATCACCCCAAAAATAGTACTGTTATGATCAGCTGATGCTACGGCTAGAAAGGACAGAGTCCAAAACTGTAGATCTTTCAAGAGTAGGCTTTAATGCAGAAGACACCGGGTGAAAAACAGCCATAGGAATGCCATGGCTTTAAAACGTGTAAGGGTGGGACACATGACAAAACACGGCTACACCAAGTCTTCACAAACAGGGTTCAATAGGGGGCACTAATGTACAGTGTAGTGCTGGCAATATCACCAGTGACAAGTAGTGGACGCTTATGTGACAATTGTTCAATACATTATTAGATTTAATTTATGTTAATTCTGACATATTTATAGTCCATAAAGAGATCTATAATAAAAAAATACTGCAGTTTATACTAATTCTTTTAAAAGAGATATGTAGTGATCGGGGGTAACAATTGTAAAGTATAATACACCAACAAAATAATACCTGCTCTGTGGTGGTACTATCAGGTTCCTGATCATTAGAGAACAAAGTAAAGGTAAAGAGGACGCACACATGATGTACTGTAGAACACAAACAGATGGACAACAGTCTGGAATTGTACAACTACAAAGTCCATCTTTACAATAAGTGGAACTGAGAACATGGACCATATGTGTCCAAACTTTTGACAATCACTCACTCACTCTGACACACACAAATTATATATATATATATATATATATATATATATATATATATATATATATATATATATGTACACCTAGAATGTCTTGTGGCCAGGACCAATCCATGTTGAATTTCTCATTTCCAAACCACGTTTCAGACAACAGTAATGAATGTCTTGGTCTGAATATGGTTCCACATAATTGGCTGAGAGATGTTAAAGAGGAAACCATGGATTAAACCTCTACTTTTACTTAATACCTCACACAAAACAGCCATTAAGTGCTAAATTCCGAACTAACTTTGTGACCGTGTTGTATTAGTGGGTTTTTAATAGTCATAATTGTTACCTCTGCATCTTTAATCCTCGTGGAGGAAATGCATCACTTAATCTGTATTAACCAAACAAACACAAGTATAATACACAGCTTTAATACTGCCACGCTATTGTTCCGGGGAAAATCTATGTTTGTTTAGTGCATTTAGACTCAGCCCATAAGCCTGCGGGTCATACAATGGGACTGTAGTAGCTGAGCAGCGGGATTTGAAAATATTTGTGGTAAACCACAAAGAGGAAATAACCACAGTTACCCTCACTATTGAAAGACTTCTCTTAATCATACATTACTGGGCACTTTGCAAGGAAGAAGAATCGATGGATTCTCAACACACCCCGCAACACTTTCTAAGAGTCCGGTATTCTTAATGCATTACAAGTGCATTTATAAAGCTTTATAAAGTATTCATAATGCTTAATAACATTTGCCATAAGCCTTTATTAATATACATAGATGTTCATAATTACAGTCATAAATTGTTAACAATTTGACATAAGGCTTTATAACACAGTGACATAATGCATTATAATATGAACTAATTTCAACTTTTGATTCTTTTGATGTTTCAACATTCTTACTTAAAACAAGATGATTCCACTTTAAAGTCTGTAAAAAGCATTTATAAGCTTTTATAAGTCATTATGTAGTACTATGCATGCTGTCCGTTTTAAAGACATAATTAGTGACAACACGTATAACCTTTAACAATTATGAACATTTATAACATTTTCAGGAATAGCGTTCGTTACACACAAACGTTATAATGCTTTATTATGTCGCTGATGAACAGTTAAATTGTTAAATTTATAATGCATTATGCAACTTTGTGTTATAAAGCCTTATGGCATGTTCTTAAAACACTTTATGAGTATGGACATTAACAAAGGTTTATAAAAAATATTAAAAAGCATTATGAATACTTTTTAAAGCTTTATAAATGTGTTAATAATACATTATGAACTGTACTTTCTGCTGGTAGAGAGCTTTAAAGCTTTTATAAACAGTAAAAGTCATGATCAGGAAAAGTATTTGTTGAACACAAACGTTATAAGGCTTCATGTCGCTGGTCGCCACTTTGTGTTATAAAGCCTTACAGCATATTCTTATACCACTTTATGAGTGTGGTTATAAAGGCTTATGACAAGTGTAATAAAGCATTGTAAATTATTTATAAATGCCCTTATAATGCATTATGAATACCGGATTTATGTAAAGTGTTACCGGTATATGCGTTATTGGGCAAAAGTTTAAGGCCCAGGTTAAACAGGTTGCCGTTGGTCGAACCAAGTACATTGGAAGAAGGAGCAACAATAGTTCTGTGTCAGCTGCGTAAGCCTAAAATTACAGCATGTATGGCATGTGGAACATCCTGACTGTGCAGGAAACATTGGCTGATGGGTGAAAGAAATCCATAGGGAAGGTGTGTTATCTGTCAGACAGCCTAATCCTACCATCACGACTTCATGACAGGACTGCTATGCTCACTGACACAGCAGTCTAAACTTTCCGCCCGAGCTTGCAGATTATATAATAGCAGGATATTGCAGCATACCTCTTGTCTGATGTCTGCCTGATGTGCATATATGAACTATGTGTCTAAAGGTACACAAAATGCCTTTAGATCCAGAAAGGTGTGACATGTTGGAAAGTTAAGAAATGGCGACTGCTCCCCAGAGCTTCATACCCACAAGTAGGTTGTGAAGAATCTCCCATCTTTTACATAATATATTTTAAAAAGTGTGTGTATATCTATCCTGTAGCACAGTTTGTTTGTGTTCGGATGCTCAGCTTCCGATCACACACGATGGCGTATTTTTGTACAAACAGAAATTAAAGCCGCCGTTGGATCCGCCCACTTCTCGGTAGGTGGTCCTGCAGCATGCCGGTATTGTATGTTATGTTTACCAAGAGGGCATGAGAAATGACTTCCCCAGAGATCAGGGCTGTCGGTGTGCAGGATGCACTTGAGTGTGTCTAACAGGTCACAGAGGGGCAAACTCAATCATCGCTGTCTGATTGACATGCCAGGAAATGAGCAATAAGTTCCTCCCTTTCCATGTAATTGTAGGGCTCTGGATTGAGAGATGCAGCTTAATTTTACAAAGCATTACTTTAGACGTCTATAGTGTTAGAAGTGTAAATGTTACAAGGTAACAAATTGCAATGCATTTTTCATAGTCCCTACATTCTTCAGAAATAACATTTTGGTAACACTTTTTACAAATTCTTTAAAAGTTTATTTATAAAGCATTCTTTCATTATAACATGTTATTTCCCTTTGTAAGTGTACATAGATATTTATAATCACAGTTATAAAGTGTTATAACAATATGAAATGATGATTTATAAGACAAATGTAATGCATTAGAATGTAACTCTTTCAAAGTGCATTTGTAAAGCTTTAAAAAGTACTCATTATGCTTTATTACATTTGTCAGCAACCATTTTTATTATAGCAATAAATTGTTATAACAATTTCACATAAGGCTTTATAACACAAAGGGATATAATGCATTATAACATGAACTTATTTAAAATTTTGATTATTTGGATTTTTAGACATTCTTACTTCAAACAATATGATAACACTTTACTTAAAATCTGTAAAGAGCAGTTATAAGCCTTAAAAAGTCCATCCATCCATTATCTTCTGCTTTATCCTCTACAGGGGGGGGGGGGTTCGAGCTCTGGGCAAATACACTCAGGCCAGTGCGCCAATCTATCGTTGGGAACACACTCACTCTCTCTCTCTCTCACACACACACACACACTCTATATGGGGCAATTTGGAGAATGCAATTGACATTGATCCATGTTTTTGGACTGTGGGAGGAAACCAGAGAACCCGGAGGAAACCCACGCGGACACAGGAAGAACATGGAAACTCTACCCAGATTGGCATTCGAACCGGGAATCCCTAGCGCTGAAGCCACTGTGCCTCCCGCCTTTATAAGTCATTATGTACTAATATTAAAGCATTTCTTCTTTATAAAGGTTAATAAATGACAACAATTTACATAATGCCTAGCAAGGGAGATCATCAGCTTTCATTAGCAGTTATAAGTACTTATAATATATACATTATATAAAGCATTATGGCTACATGGAATTTTCTAATTACACTTAATAAGTGTGGTGATGAACATTATTGAACATTAACAAAGGTTTATGACAAGTGTTATGCATTATGAACACTTTATAAAGCTTTACTAATGTTATAATTCTTTACATTAATTAATATTCAGGGGCACGTGGGTTAGTGGTTAGCACATTTGCTTCTTAGCGCTGGGGATCCAGGTTCAAATCCCGATATGGGTAAAGTTTCTCCCCATGTCCATGTGGGTTTCCTTCGGGTTCTCGGTTTCCTCCCAAACATTCTCCCATGGATGGGCATGGGGAAAGTAGATGATAAAGTGGGAAAAAATTAATAAATGAAAATACCAGATTCAAAGAAAAACATTACCAAAAGTATTTTTTAATTTATTGATTAGTCTGTTTTAAAAAAATATTTTTTTTATATTTTAACTAGCTTTCCGATATATTTGCTTACGCTTTAAGTGCATTTCAATTTTCTTGCTTCTGCTAAGCAGGAGTTTAGGGATCAGACCAGATTTCCCCTCGAGTAAGTTCAGTGGGCTCAGCTGTTGCCATGGACAACGTTCTCCAAGGTCAGGACAGATGTGATGCAGGTTACCAGGAAGGCATAACCCAGGGCCAGAAGGGTCGGGAGAGGGTGGAGTAGAGAACCCTGCTTTCCTGCCCCCCTCCAGGACACACACACACAGATCTGCAATGCGCTGGGTATCTGGTAGGGTGTTGATGGTTTCACACCCTGACGCTGTGTGGCCTGACAAATGGGGGTTTGCAGAGGCCATGGGGTTGAGCTGTAGAGCCCATTTAGTATGGTATTAGGGTCCAATTATGTAAATAAATTGTCTTCGACAGGCAAGCAATTCTTTTTGAAGGATCACAGTACAAAGCTTAAAGACATATTCAAAAATAAGTTCAAGACAAAATGTGGATAAGGGATTTAAATGTTTTTATAAGAGCACTTATATAGGAGTTCATGAGTGAGGGAAAGATGGAGTCAGAGTTTGACAGCAGCATCTGCAGTGATGCATACTTTGCTCTGTTCCGTCATCGTGACATGGGAGCTGAGCCAGAAGGCAAAGCTCTTAATTTACCTGTCAAGCTACGTTCCTACTCTCACCTATGGCTACGAAATCTGTGTAGTGACCGAAAGAGATCACAAATACAACATTAATTTTCCATTTGGTCATTTAGCGGATGCTTTTATCCAAAGCGACTTACAAAGCAAGTATAGGATAGAAACAGTATCCCCGAAGCAATAAGGGCTAAGGTTCCTGTTCAAGAAGCCACATTGGAAACTTCAGGGGACCTAGGATTTGAACCCACAACCTTCAGATTGATAGCCCAAACACCCTAAACACTGAACTACAAGCATTTTTCTTTGCATAATGGCTTTCCTTTAGAGATAGGGTAAGGAGTTCAGTCATTCGATAGGGGCTTGGAGTACAGCTGCTGCTCCTCCATGTCGAGAAGAGCTAGCTGAGGTAGTTCATGTGGATCTGGTGCAAATGCTTCCCAGATGATTCCCCAGTGGGGTATTTCGGGCATGTTTAACTGGGAGCAAACCCTGGGCAAGACCCAGGACAATACGAAGGGATTATGTCTCTCGGTTGGCCTGGGAGCGCCTCAGGATGCCTCCCGAAGAGCTGGAAGAGGTAGCTGAGGATGGGGTTGTCTGGGCTTCTTTGCTTAGGTTGCTACCCCCATGACCTAGACCAAGATAAGTGATGGATAATGGATGGATGAATTATACGAGTGTAAAAATGTATTAAGGAAAATACAAAGAAACTCTATACTCAAATTTTATCATGACTTCACCATCACATTAAAGTAAATAAGTGACTAAAGCCATCAGCCTTGACCTTCAGGTAATCAAAACATGGTCTTGCACTTGTCCATCGCTTAGTTTGATGAATCCGATAATAGCTAATGTGTCAGATGGGAGAAGCCTAAAAAATGGCTTAGAATCTTTTCAGAGACGCGGCCGTCCAGGCGCCATGCTGCTTTTATCGCTCCTGTGTTTACATTCATTAGCACTTGTCTGAAATGTGTCATGCGCTACCTCGGCTCCATTCTGGTATTCACTGGGCTCTTCATGTCCATTAAGGACTTGCGATTCGCCAAACAGATGCTATCATGCAAAGCAAATGTTTTGTCTGTCTTCCATTAGTGAGACAAGTGCTTCCTTCAAGACTTTACACGTTTGCACAGAGGAGTCCTTAACGTGGCCTGATGGAACCAAGCACATCGAATGCTTTTGCCACTCTGTTGACTTTAAAGTGGCTTAAAAATAGGCCAGCCCATGCACTGATGAGTATGTCATCAGCGCAAAACATGTCAAGATGAAGCTTTACATTGTCTGTTCTTCTTCTATTGCTTCCTTGGGGCTGTTCCCACTAGGGGTCACCACAGCAGGAAGATATATAAGCATATTTGTCTAAATATTCAATATTCTGATGCGTCCCTCCCATCATTTAGATTTGGGAATGGAACTATGATATGTATGCCCACTAATGCCTGGAGTAATTTATTATCTTCAATTTACCCATCAGGGCATGTTCGTCTCTCAGCACTGGAAATACAGGTTTGAATCCCAGTCTGGGTTCAGTTTCCATATTCTCCCCGTGTGTCTCCAGTGTCCTTCCACAGTCCGAAAACATTGATTCAAGGTAAATTAAATTGTTAAAATTGCGACATGTAGAATATGTTTGTGTGTGTGTATGTCAGTGTGTGTCCAGTGATAGATTGGCGCCCTGTCCTCGGTGTATCTCCCCAGCGCTCAAAACGTTCTCCCCTGGATGGGCATGGGTAACCCCCCCAATGACCCTAGTAGAGTATTAAGTGCAAGATAATGAAGAAATTTACATATAGTGAAGAAATGTACATATCTGGGTGGCAAGGTGGCTTAGTGCTTAGCATGTTTACCTCAAGCGCTAGCGCACAATGTTCAAATTCCAATCATGGTGGAGTTACCATGTTCTCCCAGTGCCTGTGTGAGTTTCCACCAGGTTCTCGGTTTTCCTCCCACAGTCCAAAAATATGAATGCTGCTTTAAATTGCTCCTATATACAGTAGTGTGTGTGAGTGACCGTGTTGCCAACAATAGATTTCCACCCTGTTCTTGTTTTATCTGCCCAGCACCTGAATTTTTTTCCCTTGGATGGGCATGGGGAAAGCCCCCCCTCCCCCAACAGGAGACTCACAAACAAAAAAATGTAAATATGTACTCCACTCTATATTAGTACATATATATGTACTAATATAAACTACAAAGTGTATCTACAGTATATGGTAAGTACTAAATTTTAATTAAAGAAGGTGGCATATAAGATGGTGGCCATCTTGGTGACACAACTTGACAGGTTTGTTCCTTTTTCCATGGCTTGTGTGTAAAATTGTAACACTGTTCGCCAAGCCACTTCCCATTCATACATTTTCCGGCTTATGAGACATTCTATAAATTCAAGAATTAAACTTCTAACATCATAAAAAAGTATATCTTCTTTATTGATGTCTCATAATAAAGCAAAGAAATAAACCATACAACTTTAATATTAAACATTAATATACATTGATAATCTGCAATTTTATGCATGTTGCCTTTTATACTCAGCCGAGGAGAATTAAAGATTCAATTCTTTCACTGAGTTATTCAGGTTAATTAAAGGGAAAGCATATCGAATTAAAATTCTTTGGTGTTTTGCCGAGTCGGACTGGGAATAAATTTTCTTAAAGCCATGGTTTAACAAGGGGGGGGGGGGGGGGGGGGGGGGGGGGGGGGGGGGGGGGGGGGGGGGGGGGGGGGGGGGGGGGGGGGGGGGGGGGGGGGGGGGGGGGGGGGGGGGGGGGCGCGGTGGGGTTCCCCATGCCCATCCAGGGGAGAACGTCTCGGGCGCTGGGCAGATAGACCCAGGACAGGGCGCCAATCCATCGCTGGGCACACACTCACTCACACAGACACACTCTAAATGGGGCAATTTTGAGAATTCAATTAACTTGATCCATGTTTTTGGACTGTGGGAGGAAACCGGAGAACCCGGAGGAAACCCACGCAGACACGGGGAGAACATGGAAACTCCACCCAGATGTGGATTCGAACCGGGAATCCCTAGCGCTGAGAGGCAAATGTGCTAACCACTAAGCCACCGTGCCGCCTATATATATATATATATATATATATATATATATATATATATATATATATATATATATATATATATATATATATATTTATGGCGGGACGGTGGCTTAGTGGTTAACACGGTCGCCTCTCAGCGCTAGGGATTCCCGGTTCGAATGCCCATCTTGTTGGAGTTTCCATGTCCTCCCCATGTCCATGTGGGTTTCCTCCGGGTTCTCCGGTTTCCTCTAACAGTCCAAAAACATGGATCAAGTCAATTGAGTTCTGCAAATTGCCCCATATAGAGTGTGTATGTATGTGTATCTGCCCAGCGCCCGAAACTTGTGCGTGTGTATATATATATATATATATATATATATATATATATATATATACACACACATATATATATATATATATATATATATATATATATATATATATATATATATATATATGTGTGTGTGTGTGTGTGTGTGTGTGTGTGTGTGTGTGTATGTACATATATATGAAAAAAGAAGATAAAACAACAGACAGATCATACAGTCAGTCATACTAACAGACAGTCATACTAACATCCAAAGATAGATACAAGGATGGGTATGTAGTAAAGTGGATATATGGCCGGTAGCTCGATAAATTCAATTGAAGGTAGGTAAGTAGATGTGTGGGTGGACTGATTGGACAGATAAATATATGGACAGGATAAAGGAATGGATGGATAGATGGACAGGTGGACGGATGGACAAATAAATAGACATATAGTCAGTTATTTAAAAATAGCACTATTATTAACAAATAATAAAACAGGAGCACATTTATCTTAAGTTACTAAGAAAAGCGCTTACAAGTATATTAACGTGTTACTGACTCTTTACCACAGGGTCACAGGGCTTAATGGTTAGCCTTTCAGCACTAGGGATTCCTGGTTCAAATCCCAATCAGGGTGGAGTTTTTATGTTCTCCCCGTGTCCGGTTTTCTTCCCACAGTCCAAAAACAAGGATCAAGGTCAATTGATTTCTTCAAATTGCCCCATATAGAGTGTGTTTGTGTGCGCAGTGTACCCCCCCCCCCCCATGACCTTAGTAGAAGATAAAGCGGAAAGTAATGGATGGATGATTCTTGACCGAGTGAACACAGTTATGCAAATTTAAAGAAACAAGCAAAATATGAAATAATTATAAAAAAATAAAAATAAAAATCACCCCATATCATGTTATATGACTTTATCCTAAAGAAATTCAGGTTGTGAAGCATAACATTTTGTAAAAAATTGGCAATTTATGTGTAGAAAATAAAATAAATTAATCACTAAGTAGTTAATTAATTGGTAAATTTGTTAATTGACTGATGTGTTGTCATTGATGATGAACAATTGTGCAAAATATCAGCTTAATCGGATAACGGGAAGTGGCTGAAATAGCATTTGCAAACTTTTATCCAGACACATTGACAAACAGATGAAGCTAATATATGGGTCAAGATGATATGATTACTACTTTTATTTTTATTTCTTTAACCTGCATATTCAATAAAAATTTGTGCTCTGACCATTCAATCAACTTTGTCCTAAAAAGACCCCAGAAAGAGACGTGTGGGTGGTAAACTAGAAGGAAACGGACTGAATGTAACCATCCCCAGCTGAGGAAAAAAGTGATCCCATTTGTTAACATTTGCAGCCCTGAGAATCTTCATTTAAAACGCCTACAATCCAAACAGAGGCAAAGCAGAGCCAGTGCTTCTCCCAGAATAATGGCCTCCATTAGAAAGCTGCGTGCCTGTGCCAGCTGCACCTCTCCTGACTACTTGAAAGCTGGATGAAGTGCACAAGTGTTAGTTTAACTTTATGCTACAAATGTGGGTTCATTCATTAAAGCCTCTCTCAACTCTGCTGTTTCCAGTCACGGATTTTCCAATCTTTTAGCACTCCCAGGCTCCTCCGTACTCCAAAGTCTGCCAAACGGAATGGCACAGGCATGCTGATGAAAGATTTTAAGAGATGTTTGAATGATGCTGCTTTGTATAAGAAAGAAGCATTTATTATTATTATTTTTTTACCTCCTCACTGCGGACGCATTAACGCCGTGGCTTTGAACCTTCAAACCTGTTTTTGCTCAAGAGCCTTTGAGGGAGTAGAAATGCAAAATGAAGCGGTGGGCATGATTATGTCTGAGCTGGAATAAATGCTAATGAATGTGTTTATAAAGGTTATTGTAAGTCATGCTGCATGAGTGGGTTTTTGATTTATAAGTAAATACATGAGAAAGTTTGTTAATACTAAATAATTTACATTTACATTACATTTGGTCATTTAGCAGACGCTTTTATCCAAAGCGACTTACAAGGTGAGTAGAGGGTTAATCACAACACCCCTGGAGCAATGAGGTTTAAGGGCCTTGCTCAAGGACCAACACTGGTAACTGCAGTGGACCTGGGATTTGAACCGCCAACCTTCAGATTGATGGCCCAACTCCCTAACCACTGAGCTACCATCACCCACCATTACACCACCACCACATTACATTTAATTGTTTGGCAGACCCGGCGGCACGGTGGCTTAGTGGTTAGCACATTCGCCTCTCAGCACTAGGGATTCCCGGTTCGAATCCCCATCTGGGTGGAGTTTCCATGTTCTCCCCGTGTCTGCGTGGGTTTCCTCCGGGTTCTCTGGTTTCCTCCCACAGTCCAAAAACATGGATCAAGTTAATTGAATTCTCAAAAGTGCCCCATTTAGAGTGTGTCTGTGTGAGTGAATGTGTGCCCAGCGATGGATTGGCGCCCTGTCCTGGGTCTATCTGCCCAGCGCCCGAGACGTTCTCCCCTGGATGGGCATGGGGAACCCCACCGCGACCCTAATAGAGGATAAGCGGGAGATAATGAATGAATGAATGTTTGGCAGACCCTTTTTTCTGAAGCGACTTACAAAAAAAAAAAAAATTTTTACATTTTGTCATTTAGCAGACGCTTTTGTCCGAACCGACTTACAAATGAGAACATCACAAGTCAGTAGTTATGAAGAAAACCAGCTACACTGCAGAATTTTCAAACCTGATTGTTATGTGATGCTGCACCCTCCCTTTTTTTATTCTTACAACAGGTGTTTGTTAAAAATATGCATCTTCAGTAGCTTCTTAAAAATGTCAAGTGAATCTGCCTTACAAACACTTTGCGTTGGTGAACATCACGGAATGAGAATTAGCGCCTCGGTGAGGTGGAACCGCCAGGCGACAATTAAAACAACCAAGGTCAGTAGTTACAGAAAAACAGCTACATTCTTGAATTATTAAACCTGATTATTATCCGATCCAGCCGTCTGTCTGTCTGTCATACCCGGTATTTGTGGAAGAGATGCTTTTTTAGTTGTCTCTTAAAAAATGCTACATGTCTCCGCCCTACGGACAGAGCTGGGAAGATGGCTCCACCATTCAGCAGGGGTGAATGATGCGAAGTGAGAGCTAGCACCATGGTGAGCTTTAATCACCAGGTGAAATTCATCACTACAGCGAAGTGAATGAGTTGGAGTGTATTTTGGAGATCCAGAGAATAACCTTCATTCATTCATTATCTTGTTTGGGTTCCCCATGCCCATCCAGGGGAGAATGTTTAATGTATCTATCGCTGGGCACGCTCACTCACACAAACACACTCTATCTAGGGCAATTTAGAGCATTCATTCACGTTAAATCCATGTTATTGGACTGGATACCAGAGAACCTGGAGAAAACCCATGTGGACACAGGAACATGGAAACTCCATCCAATCTTTGGGTGTTTCAAACCTGGATCTCCAGCATTGAAAGGTGAACGTGCAAACGAATAAGTCACCCTGCCCAAATGAGATTTACCTTATACTTATAATAACAAATTTAAAAACATTTTATAAGATTTTTTTAAAGTGACATTTTAATTTATTTAACAGTGGGATTCATTAGTTTTGCTATTTGCTTTGCTACTTTGATGTTTTATTATTTTTCTTAGTTAATCACTACTGTAGTTTTTATGTTGGCATCATAAATCATTAATGACAAAACCAACAAGTTTTGTTTCCATTGTTACAGTATTTAAAAAAAAAAAACTGTAATGATGGATTAATAAACACTCACCCTGACTGGAGAATTCAGTCAATTTAGTTTATTATACAGCATCAGTCAAAAGTTTGGACATGTCACCTTTCTGCTACTTTTCTTGTCCATGTTCTACTTTAAAGATGGACTTTATAGTTCTACAATCTCAGACTGTAGTCCATCTGTTTGTGGACTACAGTACATACTGTGTATTCTGTTCTCTAATGTTCAGGAACCCAATAGTAGCACAACAGAGCAGGTATTATTTGGTTGGTGCATTATTCCTATCCCAGCAGTGTCAGTGAGGTCTTTAAAAGAAACTATAGCAGCACTGCTGCACTAAACTCCCCCCTCATCAGAGTCACTGCAGAACTGACAAACAATCCACCATCCAAATGATATCTGTTCTGTAATGGTCCTGACCATTAGAGAACCGAGAACCAATAGGGGACTAACAAAAACAAAGAACAGATGTACTACAATCTGTAATTGTAAAACTACAAGGTCCATCGATATGATAAGTGGAGAAAAAAGACAATTGAGCAAAAAGGAGGTGTGTCCAAACTTGTGACTGGTACGGTATTAGATTAACAGTTTAAACATAAGTAAATTTGAGTAAATTTTCCAAAATATACAACATTTAATTATAAATAATACAATTCTTAAAATATATAGTGGTGAGTAAAAAGGTTGCCAGACAGGAAAATTGCTCATAGTAAGAACAGTGGCATACCGCAGTGTATTGGCAGTGAGGGTAGAGAACTAAACAGACATGGTTAAAAAAAATTAAGAACTACAGAATGTTCTCAAACCCAAACCATGCCTGTTGGTTCCCCCCCAGTCCTACTTTTATACTAATGGCTGTTTTATGCATCATACATTGATAGAAACATTCATTTACTTATTATCTTTCGCTTAATCCTCTACTAGGGTCACAGGAGGTTTCCCATTGCCATTTAGGGAATGTTTTGGCCATTGGGCAGATACACCCCAGGACGCCAATCTATCAATGGGCACAGACACAGACCGACCCAGACACACACAAGCTCAGTCTATATGGGGCAATTTAGAGCATTCAATTTACCTTGAATTCATGTTTCTGGACTCTGAAAGTATGAATTCAGTATTCATAATACTGATATTATGAATACATGAGTATGAATTCAGTATTCATAATACTGATATTATGAATACATGAGTATGAATTCAGTATTCATAATACTGATATTATGAATACATGAGTATGAATTCAGTATTCATAATGCATTATAAGTGCATTAATAAAGCCTTTTGAGGTATCCATAACATTTGTAATAATCCTTTTTTTAATGTACATAGATTACAAGATTACAAATTACAAGAGGTAATTAATGACACTTTACTTTTTGCCTATAAAGAGAGCTTATACGTATTTATAAACAGTTATGAGCACTTATAAAGGCATCATTAGGAAAAGCATTCATAAAACACAAACATTATAAGGCTTTATGTTGCTGTCGCTATAATAAGGTAACAAAGTGAAAATATATAATCTATAATGCATAATGTCACTTTGTGTTATAAAATCTTTATGAGTGTGATCATGTACATCTATGGGTATTAACAAAGGCAAATGACAGGTATTATCAAGCATTATGAATACTTTTTAAAGCTTTATAAATGTATTAATACTGCATTGTAAATACCAGATTTAAAATATTTTTGGAAACCCAACTTTTGGGCAAATTGATACACGAGTATTTCTAATAATTGTGTCTCTTAGTTAATACAGACACCAGTACAGTGAAGTGGTGATTAAAGGAGAAATAAAAAAATAATAAAAAAGCTTAAATGAAGGAGGGATAGAGGCTGACAGTGCCCCCTCTAACTTCAATCACCAGTGTCCTGCTGTTGTCGTGATTCTAGTTGGATTGGATGGGTTTAATGGCTGACCATGTCTGCCGAAAATTAATCCATTGCAAGCCATCAGTAGGCATCAGCTCAGGCCTCTCTCTGCCACCTATCATTAGAGCTAGCGCCGTCCAAAGGCTGTCTGTCAGCTTACACAGTAATCAGCACAGGGCCTTAGAGAGGCCACGCCGTGAGCTTTCCAAGCCACTGACCAGGATCAAGGCTGTTCCTCCTGGTTTGACCGATTCCTCCTGTCACTCCAATAGAAGCTAGGGCTGCCTCGCTTCACATAGAGAGAATGAATTGACAAGGATATTAAACTTGACCTTTAGATAAAACGACTAATGTCTGACAAAAATTCTTCTGCTAGAAACATTTAAGGTTTTTGTATCGGAAGAACCCAAATGAATTATACAGAATATTATAACCATGTGGTACTTGTTCAAGTCTTTGAGCTACTTCTCTAATAAACTACTAATGTTTAATTTCATACTCCTTTAGTTACAAAGCCTTATTGTGATATTTTTATAAAATGAATATTTCCAGTCCTCAAATTTTTCCACACATGACAATATTGACAATAGTGCACACCTTTGACTGCTTTACATACATATAAATTTGTGATCTACTATACATTACCGTAAATGAAAATACACACACACATACAGTATATATATATATATATAAAAGCCAGTTGATTCCCAAGCCATTATCCTGTTGCCATCATCCCATGAACATACCCTCGACAGGTCGCATGTCTTTTGCAGGGCACATACATAAACCAATTACACTCGCATACATATACACACCTGGTGGAACTCCATATTGCTAATTCAGCCACTATTCCAAGCAGACATGAGGACAAGTACCTTGTATGCCCTCCTTAAATATCTAACTAAAAATCTTCTGCTGTGTCTTACCACTGTGACACGTCATGGAAATCATAGCCCTTCTTTCCCTTTCTAATCCAATTGTACACTTTTGTGTCACTAAAGATACCTCAGGGGTGTTAAAGCCCATCCCAGCATTCACTGGGAAAAGGTAGGGGAACCCTTTTCAGAATTCTCACAATTAGAATTATAAATAACAGAAAGAAATTGTTTTTGAAGAAACTTCAAAACTTGGCTTGCCAAATGGTGAGGTTGCTATGGTGTTTGTTGTCCAAACACGTTGGCCGCAAGTGGGATGGTGTTCAAATATTTTGGCCACATGTGACTTTGGATGGTGGTTCAATATTTTGGCCATATTTGGGACGGTCTGTCTGTGGTAACTCTTGTATTTGCTTTTTTTTCTTATTTTACCTTAACATTTCTGTAGACATATATCTTCACCTGAAGTGTTTTTTTTAAATTATGCTTACAAATGTGACAATCATTTATTTCTAAAAATAAAATAGATTTTGACGGACTGACATTGAATATCACAATCAATATGGATGAGTAACAATTTTACTGTCATGTATAATTTGGTGGTTCTAGATTTAAAACTGTGAAAGAAGAACGAATGCATTGTTTGAATGATAATAATTAATAATGTTCCCACTCACAGTACAAACACATGGATTCAAGGTGAACTGGCTGTTTTATATGGCTCCTATATGGTGTCAAATTAAATTCTGGTTGGTAATAACAATTAAAAGAAATGACAGCAAAGAAGCTAATCAAAACTGCAAAACCACAATAATTGTAATAAATAATCCAATGTTAAATAAATTAAAATGACACTTGAAAACAATGTAAATTGTTATTTTTATCCATAAATCATATCCTTAAAATAACAACAAAACTGTTGCTTCGGCTTGCTCTTTGGGGGTTCAAAGGCTTATAACATTGTAAAGCTGTCTTGTAACAATGTACTATTGTAAAAAGTGCTACATAAATATAGTACTTGAACTTATACCGCATTGATATAATGAATATAAGGTAAATTATTTAACTATTTACAGCACGTCTAAAATATCACTTATGAATATAAAACCCATCCATACAGCATGGCTTACATTAACACTATATGGAGTGAGAGAGTGTGCCCAGTTAGATTGGCATCCTGTTCTGGGTGTCTGCCCACCACCCAAAATGTTCCCCCACCACAAAAAACATATATTTAGGGTAAATGTAATGCTCTAAATTGCCCTATATAATGTGTGAATGTGTGTGTGAGTGAGTCTGCCCAGCGATAGATTAGGGCCCCTCCTGGGTGTACCTGCCCAGTGTCCAAAACCTTCTCCCCTGGATGTGCATAGGGAACCCTTTACGGGCCTAGTAGAGGATTAAGCGGAAGATAATGAATGAGTAACAAAAAAAAAAAAAGAACAAACAATATAATTTCTCTTACAAGCCAAAATAAAAGATCACATTTACATTTGTGGGTGGCACGGTGGCTTAGTGGTTAGCACGTTCGCCTCTCAGCGCTAGGGATTCCCAGTTCAAATCCTAATCTGGGTGGAGTTGTCATGTTCTTTACATGTCCATGTGGGTTTCCTCCGGGTTCTCCGGTTTCCTACCCCAGTCCAAAAATGTGGATCAAGGTGAATTGAATTCTCCAAAGTACCCCATATAGAGTGTGTTTGTGTGTCTGTGTGAGTGAGTGTGTGTCCAGCGATGTCCTGGGTATCTGCCCAGTGTCCAAAACGTGGGGAAACCTAGCGACCCTAGTAGAGGATTAAGCAAAAGATAATGGATGGAATGATGGCTGGATGGATGGATTTACATTTGGTCATTTAGCAGACTTTTATCCAGTGACAAAATATCCTGTCAGATCACAGGGTCAGTTATTACACAGCAGCTCTGGACCAATGAGTGTTAAGGACCCACATTTATAACTTCAGTGGACTTGGGATTTAAACCCCCAACCTTCAGATTGATAGCTCAACACCCTAACCACCGAGCTACACACTCCAAGAGATAAAGTCTGTGAACAAACTTTGAAAATAGTTTTTCATTCTTGAACTCATGTTGACAAGCTTCATTAAGCAGTGTTTAGACTGCTGTGCCACTTTAAAACTGTTCTAACGGAACACCGTTTTTTTGTGCAGTGTGTTTACATGTAAAGTAAATGTTGGGATATAAATGGGTGAGGCATTGCAAAGCATAGCTGTGAGTCATGCAAACTGACTCAATCGTACGTTTGCATAAAAAATGATCATATTCCACTAAGAGAAATGTGCAGCCACATGAGAGCCTCGATGATACCAATCAATGACGATAGAAAATGACGAAGAGCTTGTTTGAAATGTTAATTTATGCTATCTCATGCAATGTTATGAGCAGCCCAGCTACCTTCAGGCAATTTAGCAAACTCATGCAAAACACTATATACGTATTTAGAATTTTTAGTATATACATTTTTTACGTATTTAGAATTTTAATAATAACAATTAACACATGAAAAATGTCAAAAGCCTCCTATTTGCTCCACTTATTGTCCATTTTCTCAATTCCACTTGCCGTAAAGATGGACTTTGTTGTTCTACAATTCCAGACTATAGTCCATCTGTTTTTGGATCGCAATAGTACCACCACAGAGCAGGGATTATTTGGTTGGTGCATTATTCCTATCCCAGCAGTGTCACTAAGGTGTTTAAAGAGTTGGTAGCTCAGTTGTTAAGATGATAAGCTGTCAGAAGGCTGTGGGTTCAAATCCCAGGTCCACTGACATTACCAATGGGATGCTGTACCAACCTTGAGTTCTGACCCCAACCAAGTATATTAGTAAGTTGCTTTGGATGAAAGCATCAGCTAAATGACAAATGTAAATGTAAATGAAACTACTGCTGTGCTAAAACCCCCTCACCGCATCAGTGTCACTGCAGAACTGAACAATAAACAATACATCACTCAAATGATCACTGTTCTGTGATGATCCTGACCAATAGAGAACAGAGAACCAACAGGGGACTAACAAAAACAAAGAAAACAGATGGACTAGTCTGTAATTGTAAAACTACAAAGTCCATCTATATGGTAAGTGGAGAAAACACACGATGGAGCAAAAAGGAGGCGTGTCCAAAATTTTGACTGGTACTATATATAGATCTTTTTCACACTGCTATTATCGAATAGTTAATAATACGATGATAAGCCAAACCAAACTGCATCTGTTTTGCCAAGAATCCTTCTTATCAATAAAAAAAAGTCCTACCAGAAGTCATCTACCATGGCAATAAATCTCTCTCCTGGGCAAATAATTGATGTTCCAGACCTATGACTTGTTGCTGTGCCAATCCAGACTTGCCTAAACTAGCCAATAAGTGAGTCAAAAATCTACAAACGGTGATCAACACATGTTAACCCGGCAGATCAACACTAATTAGTTCAACCAGTCCATCAAAATGAGCCTTTTGACCAGTTTCCAATTGCAGCCAGCTTAATGACATGACTGTTTATGCAATCTGTGTGGTCTGCTATGTACACACAGGGAGAGGAACACAGGACTCCTGGGATTTGAAGGCCAAACAGCAATAATTGAGTTCCATTTAAAAGCAAAATAATCAAATGCCCAGTAGGTTCTGAAAGGTAATATTTTCTTTGGGGCTTATGCACAAAGGCTTTCTCTACTCTGGAGCAGAAGTGCCTTTCATAAATCCTAACATTATTTTATATATGCTGGATTCTGAATTTTACCATTATTTTTATTCCATACTATGTTATAAAGCCTTATGGCATATTCTTATATTATGTGTGTTATGTACATTAACAAAGTGTTATAATGCATTATGATACAGTACATAGAAAGTGCTACCAAATATAAATTTTAAAATGCATTATGTCAAGTAGTGTTTTAAATTCTTAGGGCATATTCTCATAATATATTTTTATGAATGTGGTTATAAACTATGTATGTCTATGTTAACAGAGACTTTTGACAAGTGCTAAATAGTAATATGAATTCTTTAGAAATCTTTATGAATGTGTTTATAATGCATTATAAATACCGGATCCACATGTACTGTATATTGAAGATATTCAACTATAAAAAAAGTGATTACCACAATGAAATCAGGCAGTAAATGGGTGACTACTAATTATTTTGCTAAGATAAACTCATATTAAGACTAGTGGTCAGCATGTTCGCCAGGGTACCCAGGTTCGAATCCCAATCTGGTCACATTTCCTCCATGGGAATCATGGAAATCTAACATCATATTTGAGGAAAGTAAATATGCACTGCATTACCCAACAATAAATAATGTACAGAGAATAATCAACAATATATCAAAACTGAAATATGATATAAACCTTTGCTGTATCCCAGGGCACAGAGGAATACAAGGAAATGAAAAAGCTGACCAACTAACCCAAGAAAAAATAAACCAAATGTGACAATCATCAATATTCCAGCAACAGATCTGAAACTTTTACATTAAAAAAAATGGAAATCTGAATGGAATGCCTAAGCCAATAACAAACTTTATGAAATACACATGTTCCATGTTTCCATGTTCTCCCCATGTCAACTGGGTTTTATCCAGGTTCTCCACGTTCCATCCACAATCATGGATTCAAGGTAAATTAAATGCTCTAAATTGCCCCATATAGAGTGTGTTTGTGTGTGCATGCTAATGAGTGTGCAAAACAGTAGCGCTCTGTCCTGGGTGTATCTCCCCTGGATGGGCATGGGGATGCTGAAGATAATAAATGAATGAAAACTAATATGTTGTTAATTTAATAATTTATTACGTTCCACTGACACAAATAGTTCCCTGGCAGCTTAAACTGTTGCCTAGAAACATACAAACACACAGAGTATAAAGTAAAGAATTATGAGGTTCTGTCAAGTGACCACACTATAGGCAAGGCACAAGTTTGCATATGTTATGATCTGGGGTAGATAATTATAGCTAAAACATCAAATTTATAAGCAATCGTCATTCATCTTAAACTATAATGACAGTGTAATGAAAAGGCGGATAATCACTCAGTGCTCAGCTCTGGTTCAAATACCTGCATTGTAATACGTTTAGTAAAAAGCTGTGCTATGTTCCTGACTGTGTTGCCCTGCCAAAATTGTAATACAAAAATAGATAAGGATTTTTTGGTAAAATCAATTATCCAATAACTATTTTCAAAAGATGTCAGTGAACATGCACAAGCTTTGCTATTAAATGTGTCTGGGGGGGGGGAAAGCAATTTCCTTCTGGGGATTAATAAAGAATTCTAATTCTGAAGATTTCATCCTTGTTTATCATGTAATCCACAGTGTGTGAAACAGCAGACAGTTTTAAAAAATTTAACACTAAACTAAAAATAGTGAAACTTTTATAACGGCGGTCTAACTTTTTATTGATATGTTCATTATTGCACATTTATTCCCAAAGTTTTTAACAAGCAAAATACTTTTAAAATCCCTATACAAACCCCTATATTTCACCCCTATATCATGTTTAATTACTTCATCCTAGATTAAATCTTCTTGTGAATTATAAAATTTAGTAGAAAATGGGAAATTTATCCATAGAAAATGTTAAAATTAAATTAACTAGTTATTGGTGGAATTGATAATAAAGCATCCTTTTATTCTTGTATGAACTTATTAAAATGTTTTATTTACTTTAGGCCTGTAAAAAGAGCTTTTAAGCTTTTATAAACTGGGCAAATGTTCTCATAAAGGCTTTTATGTTGCTGGTCTTAATAATAAGTTAATATTATTTATTATAAATTAATTATTAATATATACATATATATATATATATATATATATATATATATATATATATATATATATATATATATATATATATAATTAGTATAAGTTAATAATAAGTAATACAGGGAGTGGTAGCTCAGTGGTCAGGGCGTTGGACTATAAATCTGAAGGTTGTGGGTTTAAATCCCAGGTCCCCTGAACTTACCAATGTGGGTCCTTGAGCAAGACCCTTAACCCTCATTGCTCCAGGGTTGTTGTGTTTAACCCTGTTCTCACCTTATAAGTTGCTTTGGATAAAAGCGTCTGCTAAATGACCAAATGTAAATGTAAATAAGTTCATGAACAGTTAATATATATGTAATTTATAATGCATTCTGTCACTGTGTTATAAAGCCTAATGGCATGTACTTATAACACTTTATATAACCACGTAAGTGGTTATGTACATCTAGGGACATTAACAAAGGTTTATGAGAAGTATTATAATGCATTATGAATACTTTATAAGCTTTATAAGTGTGTTACTATTGCATTATGAATACTGGATTTAGGTGTTGTGTTAATGTAATTTCTAATAGAACTCTAGTATACACCTACTTCACTTCAATGATGATGGAAAGCTGACCTTTACAGGTGACCCTGTGGGCATCTTAGGCCAACAGTCACCACATGGCCCATAAATGTTTAATAAGTGCAAACTGCGGGACCAGCTCAGTTCACTTCATAGGCCTGAGCGAGCTTAAGCTCCTATCTTTAATTTCCCTGAAGAAAGAGACTGTAAGTAGATAACATGTCTACTGAGGTTTTTGACAAAGTGCTTTGCCTGAAGGAAAAGAAATCTGTGGGGAATCAGGTTCATTAATGTGTAGAACTATTTACATACACTTTCAACCATACGATACAGAAATGGCTCATTTGCGAGCGGGTGATAGACCATTCGCTTTTTATAATTGACTAGCCACTTGGTCCGGACTTGTGATGTTTACCGTCATCACTGTCAATGTTAATTTACGCATAATTTTTCGCAATGCGGTGTTAAAATAGCTTAAAATAGCCAAATTCAGACTGCTTCCTAAAGGCAATGGCAAAGACACAATGATGTTTTTCTTGCACATGATGCCAAAACCACACCCATGAATCACGAAAGACACACCGACACTCTGAACTAAGCCTACTAACTTAGTAGTAAGCTAACTAACTGTTGACAGCTTGCTAAAAATTGCTAAAAGAAAGCTCCTTGAAGCAATTCCTGGTTGTTGTATAGGCAACACACACAGATGGTAATACAGATATAAGCGTCACGGGGGGGGGTTCCCCATGCCAACCCAGAGAGGTGAGAACATTCGCGGCACTGGGCAGTATATGGGGCAGTATGGAGAATTCAATTGACCTTGACCCATGTTTTTGGACTGTGGGAGGAAACCGGGGAATCCAGATTGTGGGAGAACACCAGGGTACACCAGAGAAAACCTATGTGTATACAGGGAGAACATTAAAAAAATTCCACCGAGATCGGGATACGTACCTGGATCCCCAGCTCTGACCACTATGACACCATGCTACTCAAAAAGTAACATGTTTGCACATTTTTAACGTTTCCGAAGTCAGAATCTTAACAAATTATTTGTAATTATTATGCTATCCCATTTAATACTTAGTATCAATTATCAAGTCTTTTATTTGTCATTACAACAATATAAAGTGTTGTGCAGTATACAGTGGAACGAAACAATGTTTTTCAGGAACAAGGTGCTACACAGAACTGCACCTACACAACCAACATAAATGAACATGAACTTGTGCAAAGAGCATATTCCAATAAAGAATTACAATAAATACAATATATAATATACAGGACAATAAATATTGTCAGACTTAAATTGTAAAATGGCACTGAATAGACCCGGACTTATTTTTCCAACATTATTACACATTATTTTCCATATAGTACGTGCACTTTATGTTTTATAGTGTGGACTGTTGTTCTATGTAGCTCCTTGGTCCAGAGAAATACCGTTCTATTAAGCTGTATATGGTTCAATTCAAATATCTTATACTTCATATTTGTGTTGGAATATGGTTTTGTGAGGTCAGAATAATGCACAGGTCATTTAGCTGACGCTCTTATCTAAAGCAACTTTTATCCAAATCCACAATTATCCAACCTGATGGTCAGATTACAGTGTCAGCCATTATACAGCATCCCTGGAGTAATTAGGGTTAAGGGTCTTGCTCAAGGGTCAACATTGGTAACGTCAATGCACCTGGGATTAAATTGCCAAATGCCTTAACAACTAAGCTACCATTCTTAATGTAACCATTTGTTTTTACTACAGTGGGCAGATTGAGATGGTACATTAGTAAATGTTCTATTAAAACAAAACATTCCCATTAGAAACATTACACTCAAACTAGCATATCTGCATAAAACATTCATTATTCATTCTCTTGTATAGCAAATATCTGCAACGTGTTAACATTTTACAAAATTAAAAATACTTTTTTTGTATGCATATCTATTAAGGTTGAACCATGAAAATTAACAGGATGGTAGAACCTATAGGCGTCAAAGATGCTTGTGTATGGATTCGATTTTTTTGTTTTTAATGATTTGGTGTAAAGTTGGCGGCACCGTGGCTTAGTGGTTAGCACGTTCATCTCTCAGCGCTTAGCATTCCCGGTTCGAATCCCAAGTGGGTGGAGTTTCGGTGTTCTCCCCGTGTCCATGTGGGTTCACTCCGGGTTCTCAGTTTTCCTCTCACAGTCCAAAAACATGGATCAAATCAATTGAGTTCTCCAAATCCCCCCCATATAGAGTGTGTTTGTGTGAGTGAATGTGTGCCCAGCGTGCCCTGCATTGGATGGGTATAGGGAACCTCCTCCCGCGACCCTAGTAGAAGATAAAGCGGAAGATAATGGATGGATGGATGGATGGATAAATGGTGTAGAGTGTATAAGCAGTGGACAGTCAAAGTCTATTTTGCCCCCATAGGATCCCATTATAAAACTCCAAAGGGAGCACTTGTTCACTGCAATATAAATATAACAGCAGCATGAAACCAGTACAAGAATTACCACACACACACACACACACACACACACACACACAAAGCCCAGTTGGCAAACCAACTTTAACTTAATTTGCCAAACATTCCCTTTCTAGTTTTATATATTATTCCTCCACAGAACTGAGATGGTACTAATTAGAGAAGTACATGGTTTGTTAATATCCTTTGACTGTCTTATATTATATTCTTTTGGATCTCATTACACCGACATTGTGGATAGGGCCATATTATTGGATAGATTAAAGAATATGGTGGGCATCAAGGGATCTGCACTCTGTTAGTTTAAATGTTAGTTTAAAACAGACCATCCCCGATTGGTTTAAGTATAATCTAAAGGTTGTGGGTTTAAAATCACAGGTCCAATAAAATTACAAACGTGGCTCCTTGAGCAAGACCCCTAACCCTCATTGCTCCAGGGATGATGTGGACAACCCTGTGCTCTGATCCCAAGTTGATGATTGGATATTAGAAGTCACTTTAGATAAAAGCATCTGCTAAATAATCAAATCTAAATGTAGTGCATGTTCTGAAAAAGATTTTCCACCATTATAGCTGTTGTGCCCTCTATTCTTTTGTTATACCTCTGCCACTTGGCATGTCCAAAATGATTTGCACTCTACACCCATAGCACATGGCTCTGATTCCAGTCCAGAGTGGGAAGATTTTCTACATCTCTACACAAACATTTTTCTGACCATGCAGTCTGGTGGTGCTGAGAGAGGGCACCGTGCAGTATGTCGTCATTGTAAGGCATTTGTGCAAAGCATAATAGGCAACTTCTCCTACTTTCCCTATTGTCCTATAGAATTACATTGCATATTGTGGTGACCACGTGCGACCACCATCTTAGGGACTGTTTGGATGCACATTGCACCATCTATTTTGGGTGTGTTATTTATTTATTTATTTTTTTATTTATTTTTTTTTTTTTTTGGGGGGGGGGGGGGTTAAGCAGGGACTCTGTTCCGCTTGGGTTGTTGCAGAGAAAATATGCTTGTGAGTATAATAAAAGATAATAATTGTCAAAATGGCCTTAGGATTGCGTCTCTGTTCAACATCGCCACAATGTCTTTAAATGGTTTGCAGCTGCTTGCTTTTCAATATTAGATTAGACTTGATGACTTTAATATCTGATAAAACTACAAGAAATATGGAAAGTAGAGTTTATTTCAACATAATTCCAGTTTTCCTATACGAGGGAGGTGGATAGTTTAAATTTCCACACTTGCTTTCCACCTGGCCTAGACTCAAGCACAAAAGTTGTATTAGAAGCGAACTGGACCCAGAGCATAATTTGAATTTAATGAATCTACCTCCCTGGAGAGGTCAGTGTGGAGGCGATAGAGGAGGGGGTGTCAGGCATGCCAGACGTGGCAACCTCGGAATGTGATGCTCGTATGAACAGAGCATTAGCCAGGCAACTTTAGCCGGCAGTGGGAAAATGATATAGTGTGACCTTAAAAGGCCAGTGAGCCCCAACTGTTAATCCACTTTTGAGCTGAATTGATTTACACAAACTCAAGGTAAACCAAACCGGCCACATGTTTGCGCAAAAGACCACAGATTATGAATCACTCCTGTTTAGACAAGGGGAAACCTGCTCGAAGCATTCCACCTCTTTAAACAAGGGATGTGTGGATTAAGAGACTGGGAAACACAAAGAAATAAAGAAAAGAGGCTGCAAATTTTACAATAAATTTTCCAGATGATATTTGAATAATACCTAATTGTCAGGTTCCAGAAAAAAAAAATTGCATATACTGCCTTTCCTTAGTGTTTAACACATTTGCCTCTTAGTACTGAGGATTCCAGAATCAAATCCCAATCTGGGTGGAGTTTCCATGTTATCCCAGTGTCCACGTGGGTTTCCTCCACAGTTTTCTCCCACAGTCCAAAAACATGGATTCAAGGTAAAGCAAATGCTCTAAATTGCCCCATATAGTGTGTGTTTGTGCGTGTGTCTCAGTGAATGAGTGTGCCCAGCGATGGATTGGCGCCCTATCCTGGGTGTATCTCCCCAGCGCCCAAAATGTTCTCCCCTGGATGGGAATGGGGAACCCCCCCAATGAATTATTGAATACTGCCTTTCAAGCCATTATCAAAATTAAAACATACATCAGCTTATTCTCCATTTCATTCTCCAAAACACCACTACAAGACAGGAGGTTGTTTTGCAGACGCATTTATCCAAAGTGACTCACAAGTACCCCGATGGTTAGAATACATGGCATGATACAGCAACCACGTGAGGCTAGAAATTTGGAAATTGGGGGTTCAAATCCCAACTTAATTGACGTTACCGTCGTGGACCTTTGAGCAAAGCCCTCAACCTTCCTTACTTAAGGGTCCACAATGGTAGCATGAATTGAGTTGGGATTTGAATCCCCAATTTCCAATTTCCTCCTCCACAGTATATCCACTAAGCAACCACACACCAGCAGTACTACTGCATCTGAACTAATCGTACTGTACACAACACCAGTGGAATACATATTTAAAAATCACAGTCATCAGTACAGTCATCCTCAAATAACTCAATCACAGTTCAAAGTCTGTGTGCTTGTTCTCTATACAAATCTCACCTCAAATCTATTTTATTTATAAAAACAACGGCTGCAATAAAGTGCTGTACAGTGTTAAACTTGAAAGTAAAATTACAATACAAGTAAACAATACATCGATAAAAGCAATAAATACTATAACAAATAAAATCATGAAGACCAATAAAACCAAAGTAAAAATCATTTTGTATTATAAGCCAGAGAATAAAAATGGGTTTTAAAACTAGACTTATAGGATAGATATATATATATATGGGTAGGTTGTTCCAAAGCGTAGGAGCTGCAATCGAAAAGGCTCGATATCCTCTAACAGCTGATCAGCTGACCTGAGGCACCGTGCGGGCGCATACAGACGGAGGAGTTCAGAGAGCTAAGGCGGGGCGAGTGATGATTAAAAAACAAATAAAAGAATCTTAAAATGAACTCTAAAATGCATAGGCAGCTAGTGGAGGGAGGCTGAATGGGAGATATGTGATCCCGTTCGAAGTCAGGCAGCAGAATTCTGCACCAACTGGAGGCGTTTGAGGGAGGACAGGCTGACTCCAAGGTATAGAGCATTAAACCACTTTAATCCACACTATTGTTTCGATTACCACAATATTTGACATAATTACTCTTTGGTACCCTGCAAAGGCTTATATACCTTTTACAAATCACCAAGACGTGGCTCAAGGGCCTTTGCTATAGCAATAATTGGCAAAGCATCAACCGTGCATTTTGTTTTTTGATGATCCTGATCATTAGAGAACAGAAAAACCAACAGAGGACTAACAAAAAAAGAAAAAAAAACAGATGGACTACAGACTGTAATTGTGGAATTACAAAGTTCATATATGGTAAGTGTAGAAAACATAATGAAGCAAGAATGAGGTGTGTTCAAAACTTTTGGGTTAAATGTGGAGGCCAAATCCCTCTGTGTCTAAGCATAATAGGCTAAATAATTTACTTTACATTTAGAGTTGGTCATTTTGCAAATGCTTTTTTTTTTTTTTCAAAGCGACTTATAAGTATCCCAACTTGGTTGGGGTCAGAACACAAGGTTTTATACGGAACCTTTTAGCAATGAGCGTTAAGGGTCTTACTTGAGGACCCACATTGGTAACTTCAGTGGACCTGGGATTTGAACCTACAACCTTTAGATTGATGGCCCAACAGCCTATCCACTAAACTACCACACCCTCCTTTACCACTTAAATAGCAATCTCAGATCGTGACAGCCTCTTAAAGGGAATGGCAAGTAACGCACTGCTGTGTATCCAGGAGCTTATATCATGTCGCAGAGCTGGACCGGTTGAGTTAAGGTTAAACAAACCCAGCAAATATTATAGAGTTTGTGTTAGTAATCCTCTATTCCTTTATCATGGCTCACAGGATGCGCCCTACAAGACTTTTTTTGACTGGCAATTATTTTCTGTTATGTGTCAGGTGTTTACACTGATTTATGATGAAAAGCCGTGTACTGGATATAAGAAGAATGCATACTGTAGCACTTTTAACAGTTTGAAAAAGGTTTCCTGTTCCAACATGGTGCTTGATTAACAAATCAGGATCGATAACAATGTGGTAAGAGGAGCTGAATGTGGAGGCAATCCAGTCGTCTATAGCACAGAGAGGCGAATGTGCTAACCAGTAAGTCACCATGCCATCCTAATAATAATAATAATAATAATACTAATAGGGCAGCACGGTGGCTTAGTGGTTAGCACATTCGCCTCTCAGCACTAGAGATTCCCGGTTCGAATTCCCCGTGTCCGTTTGGGTTTCCTCCGGGTTCTCCGGTTTCCCACAGTCCAAAAACATGGATCAAGTCAATTGAATTCTCCAAATTGCCCCATATAGAGTGAGTTTAGTTTGCGTGTCTGTGTGATTCAGTTTGTGCCCAGCGATAGATTGACACCCTGTCCTCGGTGTATTTTCCCAGCGCCCGAGACGTTCTCTCTCCCCCATCCCCCCCGCGACCCTAATAGGGGATAAAGCGGAAAATAATGGATGGATGGATAATAATAATATTAATATTAATAATAATACATTTTATATATACAGTGCTTTTCTGGGACCTCAAAGATGCTTTACAAGGATTAAAACAATATAGCATTATTAAAATTCTAAAAACATAGACTATAATAATAATAATGCAATTTCTAAGACTAGAAAAGAAGCAAAATTGAAATGCAGCCAAAGAAATTAAAATAGCAGTGATGGGTTAAAAGCGATCCTAAGATAAGTTTTGAGAAGTGACGTGAAAGTAGGCGATCAGAGGAGGCTGGTGTAACAGAGATTTGAGTAAATAGAACTTATATAAAACCTCATGAACCTCCGTTTTCCAAAATAAATCATTAACAATACCCATCATGTTACTGTATATAATTCATTGCATTTCTGAGCGTATTCATTTGATATTAAAACCTGTCCTCTGGTTGAACTTTACCAATGAGAATACTTCTTGCTAGAGAGTGAATATAAACAGTATTGACCCCCAGCTCGGAGTATCACACTGCTGTACTCTGAAAGGTGAGAAAGTACAGGCGGACCATCTTCGGCGTCCTGATGAAAGAAGTGATGAATGCCAGTGCTGGCTGCCCATAGCCAAGGCCCGGCCGCTGTAACTGTACCTTTAACATATGTTTCTGCTGAGGAGTTGAAAGATGGCAAAGCCAGGGCCAGAAAGGACTCCTGTGTAACCTTGAACAAACATTAAGCTGATTTACCTCAGAGAGGAGCTCCACAACTGTTTTCTGCATAACGGTTGCCGCACAACAGAGACGCTAAGACCAGTGAGCCATTGTTTATTTTCACTAGAACATTCCATGAACTGACAGCTATTCCCCTCACACAGATCAACTCAGACATCCAGACTTCGTGTTTGGAAGTGTGACATGTTCTATCTACCCAACCCAATGACCTCTTCTCCTAAAAAAAAAAAAATCCTGCTTCAGGAAACTTATCTTATCGTATTTTATCTGAAAAAGTGCAATTTAAAATAAACTGCTCACTACTTTTAGACCCATCTGAAGGTGTCTCACTTCTTTTTGACACCTGTCGATAGGTGTCTCACTTGTTTTGAACATGTGGTTTGGTGTCTCATTTCTTTTGGACACATATTGGTAGGTGTCTCACTTCTTTTGAACACCTGTCGGTGGGCGTCTCACTCCTTTTGGACTCCTGTCGGTAATTGTCTTACCAGTTTTGGACTACTGTCGGTAGACGTGTCACTACTTTTGGAGACATAGTGTCTCAATGTCTTTGAACAAATTTTGGAAAGTGTCTCACTGTTTTTGGACACCTGTCACTTTCTTTGGACACATCAGTAGGTATGTCCCTTCTTTTGGACACTTGTCGGTAGGTGTCCCACTACTTTTGGACACTTGTCCTTGTGTATCACTTCCGTTGGACACATGATGGTAGCTGTCTTACTACTTTTGGACACCTGTCGCTAGGTGTGTCACTACATGTTAAGTGTCTCACAATTTTTAGACACCTGTCAGTATGTCTTCCACTACTGTTGGACACATGTCAGTAGATGTCTTAATACTTTTAGACACATGTAGGTATACTTTTGGACACGTCGTTTATTGTGTCACTTCTATTGGACACATGTCTGTAAACGTACCTGACACTGACTTGGATATTTAATACAACATATATTCTCCTGAGCAAGTAAGACCTATATTTGAAAGGTGGCTTCAGATTATCTTGCTCTCTCTTTCTCTCTCTCTCTGACTTGCACTCTTTTCATCACTGCACAGGGGCTTTCTTCAAAATGTCAATGTAGGCAGATCATTACATAAACGTGTCCAGTTACAGCCCCATTAATGAACCCAAGAGAGAACCCTGTAGCACTTGTTCAGCAGTAAGAGGCAGCAAAGGCATCAGTACATGTCAAACCTTTTCAGATTTTCTTGGACTAATTCATCTGAAATATCCGACTCGGCTGTAGATAAACAATCCTGTGCCTTCCCTCTGTGCGAACTTCATTTTGGCTCAGCTGTGCAACAAATTTGACTTGTTAAAATCTGTGGTCAAGCCCACAGTGCCATACCAGTTTCCCTTGAGGGACTCATCTCTCAGCGATTCTCAAAGGCTGTAATGGATTCCATCCCAGCAAGACCAACTCTCAGTCATCTGGTCGCAGTGGGTTTGGGGTCAGCCCTCCTGGGCTTACTGCTTCTAAAAGACTCAACACCTTCGCCTGCATAGTCATGAAAAAATACAACTTTGTCTTTTGAACTCTAACCCCTTGCTGAATTGACTACTCACTCATTCATGTTGGGGATGGCAAATAGAGACATAAAACAAGCATTGTATACATTGATTATGGAAAGCTATAGATTAACAACATTACCCAATGAACGAAATATGGAACCATGTGCCAACTATATGCTGATGTAAGTGTTTGTACACATTGCCATGACTATGGTTGTCTTTTTGAGAAAAGCATTTGAACAACTGACTAGGTTTTAAATTAATGTATTCAATGGAAATGACGAAGTCACTCAGACTGACTCCTAAGAACAGTAAAAATGAAAATGTCAAATTATTTCATTATTACATCACACATGCGAACACACACACAATCTGCCATAAGGTAAATGAGACAAACTCATAGACCCCATTTTACCCTGTTCTATTAAAGAAAATAAGATATTAATTTAATATAGATGCAAAATGTAACATAAAATATGCAACTATAAAAGTAATATATAAAATAACAGTAGCTGCATATGAGCATATGAAAGGTAAAACTTTAAGTAATCAATATAAACAATGTAAATGAGGTAGGCGAGATGAATTATTTTGGTGATGAATGAAGTTGCCACAGCTATTATATTCCCTTAGAAACAGAAGTAACCACAACTACTAGAATCTCTCAAAACAACGAGCACCACAACAAACATAATTCCTCATTACCAACAAATTCCACTATCATTACATCCCATTATAAACAACAGTCCCTCATAAAAAACAAATTTTATAATCCTGTATAAACACTGGTTGCTATACCCATTGTAATCAATCAAAAAACTACTATACTTGCCACAACTACTATAACCACTTATTTTACATTGGTTTTCCGACATGTATCTATATACTATAATCCCATAGAAACAACACTTGCCACAACTACCAACCCTCATAAACAATAGCTGTCACAATAATTATAATACATCATAATCAAAAAGTTGCCACAACTACAATAATCTAACATAATATAAAGCTGCCACAGCTAGTATAATTTCTTATGAACAATAGTTGTTACAACTACTATAATCTTGCAACAAACATTTGTCAAAACTACTATTATCCATCGAAAAATATGATTGCCACAACCATTATAATCCCTCAAAAACAATGAATTCCACAACAACTACTACTTACCAGTATAATTCATAAAAAACCACAGTTACTACAACTACTATATTCCCACATCAACAGTGGTTGCCCTACCCACTATAATTTCATCAAAAATACATTTGCCACAGCTAATATAACCCTATAATAAAGCAGTTGACACAACTGCAGTAATCTATCATAATATACAGTTGCCACAACTACTATACTCCCTCATAAACAATTGTTGCCCTACCCACTATAATCCCACAGTCACAACGTTTGCCTCAAAAATATAATTCCTTTTAAACAATGGTTGTCACAACTACTATATCCTTTAAAATCAATGGTAAGTAATCCATGTGAGTTTTAGTTGTAGGCTTTCCTTAGCATCATTCTGGTAGTTCAAAGTTCTGCAAGCTGCTCATAGATTTTGTTTTATAATGCATTTAACTACTGAGAAACCAAAAAATTTTTTAGGACGACTGAAAAGAGGCACTTGAGACAAAAAGAAAAGACTCCAAAGAAATTGAGAGAGAGACAGAAAAGGTAAGAGACATGTGCTACGTTGAGAAAACAGAAAAAGGAAATGTATGGGCCCAGTTGGGGGTGCTGCTCTTTTCCCATACACTGTGTTAATTTGTCTGCAAGACAGACCTAGCTGACAGTACACTGGAGTACAGCCAGTCTGTTCAACCATCAACCATTTCCTGAATTAAGATCTGTCCTGTCCACACTTTATCTTTCTACCATGCTTTTTTTCTTTTCCCAATGTGCACTGCTTGAATTACAGAAGCAACTGTACTGCACATACATGCAAGTTCCTTAGTGTTTATAGAAAAAAATAAAAATTATTAAATTTTAAATCGGTTGCCTCTGGTTAGATGTTTTATTAATTGAATATCTATTAAACAAAATACTAGACTCATCAAAAAAACAAAACAAGATAAAAGCTTGTGTCTTAGTAAATATCTAAGATTATTTATTGTCGTATATTAATGCTGTGTTTGTGTAGTACACCAGTTTCTACTAGGGGTCGACATAGTAGGTCAACTTGTGTAGTTTTGTATATTGTGGCAGCTTTTGGCGGAGAAATGCCCTGGACACATGTTGCCATTTCAAACAGGTGAACTTTTATTGCTCACTGAACGAAGCTCGCACCCCTCCTTAAATCCCAAGCCAGAAAGCATGCTGGGAAACCCAACGGGAACCTTTACCACTGGTGGGCAAACAGCCAAACCCTGCCCACATGGTCCAACATTGTCGACGCTGGGTGTGTATCATGTAGGTTCAATGAAGGTATAAATATAAAAAACAATATGTAAATATAATAGGCCTTCCTGACCAGCACCTCCATTTAAGCATTAAATCAATCACTTATCTTCAAATCCGGTTTAAGCTTTAATTTAACATGATGGCACTGTACAACCTGACAATTCCTCAATCTTTCCTCAGATGCATATGTCACGGTTTTAGGTGGTGTGTCAATAGTCTTTGGTTTTATTTAATTTAATTAATATATATTAGGTTTCGTATTTATTTAATGGGAATTGTTACTCTGAGTGTCTTGGAGTAACACAATCCTCGGTATATTCTGTACATACTGCAGCACTGGCAAAAAATTACCTGACAATAGATTAACCTTATTTCACAATCAATTGACTTGATGATAGAATGACTTGACAGAAAATTAAATTGATTTTAAATTGATGATAAATTAATTTGACTTGACAATAGATTCACTGGACTAAAGAATCACTTGAAGATAGATTCACTTGACTATAGATTGACTCAACTTGACAATAGATTGACTTGTCTTGACTATTCAGTCCATTTTTGGCTGTGCATGCTGCAAAACTGCTTGTCTAAGCCTTTACAATCTATTGGCTTATCAATGGCAATGTGTTCCTTGCTGGCTGCGCATCCTGTACAGTTTATTCTCGCTATCTGATACAGAATATCATTGCTTTATGAATATTATAGCTTGCCTGATGTTTACCCAACCCAAGCAGACACAGGTCATGCCTTTATCCCTCTGTATTCATTGGTTTCCTGTAGATGACTGGATCTAGTACAAGACCCTAACAGTGACCAACAAACACCCGAGTTTTTGTTTCTTAAGAAACACACTGGATTGCTCATAGTTCTCAACTGGTAATTGTCGTCTGGTGCACCCACTTTACCAGGGCTCCATTTCACTTATTGGCAGTAATTCAATATATAGAAAGTGAAGTGATCTATAACGCAGTGACATGGCTTTTTTAACGAATGATAGATTATTGTATCTACCGAATTCCCAGTTGTTGTAACTTATCTGGCCATACAAATGTTGCAGCAATGTTCTGATGATATGACAAGATATGACGACAAGTTGACAATGTTACTTTTTCCTCATCTGTCGGTTTCACTGATACAGAGGTAGCGTAGCGAAGGCTGAGCTACTATATGAGCAGTTAGGAAAAGTAACCTCACAGGTGTCAGGCGAGGATAGCACAAAGCCTCAGGCAAGTTGGCAAACCACACACACACACACACGTCTAGACTTCCTTACCAAGGCCAAAGTTGAAAAAATAATTATCTCGCAAACCCACCCCGTTGTCTTTCAGAAAGTCATCACTGTGTAAATGCAATGTGTTTATAATTGGAACAGACTTCAAAAATAGCTACATAATTGCAGTTGCTTGCGAGTGTTTGCTTTACATCACTGTACAACTCCAGACAGTGCACAGTGTCAGCTTAGCAAGGTTCATCTCATCGAGAGCCTCAGGCCATTTCATGATAAGCAATTCCGTTTTGCACAATGTAGTCATTGTGACTGTCCCCATTTCCCCTGTACTCTAACGTTAGTTATAGGTCATGCACCATTCAACAGTTATATTGTTTGAACAATACTTTTGAGCTTTTAGTTTTCAGTGGGGTCTTAACCTTTAAGATAGTAAATAAAAAAACTAATAATGAAATATTTAATATATTACACCATGGTAACTTAAATGTGTGCCATTAGCTACATAAAATATATTTCTCATAAAAATGCAGGAGCCTAAACCAGGATTCATTATGAAAAAAGTGGGGAAACATCATAGATAAATCTCCAGCCGGTCGGAGTGTGGGGGGGGTCACTACACCCACACAGGGGAGAAAGTTTTGGGCGCTGGGCAGATACACCCAGAACAGAACGCCAATATATCGCTGGGCACAGACTTACACAGACACACACATGATATGGGGCAATTTAGAGTGTTCAGTTTACCTTGAACTCATGTTTTTGGACTGTGGGAGGAAACTGGAGAACCCGGAGAAAGCCCATGCGGACATGAGAGGAACATGGTTCAGGCTGCAATTGCGTTTTCATTGAGCCAAAAAATGTTAATTAATTGTTGCTTGAATGTCACAGGCTATTTGACTATTGTTTTGCTCTGTGCATCCTGTTCCACTTAGTCCTTCCATCCATTATCTTCCACTTTTTCCTCTATTAAGGTCAAGATGGGTTCCCTATGCCCATCCACGGGAGTCTGTTTTGGGCGCTGGGCAGATTCACCCAAGACAGGATGCCAAACTATCACTGGGCACACACTCACTTACACAAACACAGACACTATATGGGTAATTTGGAGAATTCAATTGACCTTGATCCATTTTTTGGACTGTGGGAGGAAACCGGAAAACCGGAAAGAAACCCACGCGGACACGGGGAGAACATGGAAACTCCACCCAGATTGGGATTTAAACCTGGAATCCTTAGCTCTGAGAGGTGAACATGCTAACCACTAAGTCACCATGCCACCCTGTTCCACTTAGTATTTACTTATTTTTAATTGCATCAGCTAGATAATAAACTTTTTACGAACCTAACGTCATCATAAAATGTCCTTTTTTACATATCTTATATCCCAAGAGAAATCAGTTTGAGCTGAGCGCAAACTATGCGGTGATAAGGTGATTATTTGAAAGAGCCATATCTTTCAGAAATTTTCTGTCGCCAAGTGTTTAATGGAGCTGTGGATTGCATATGTCAGATTAAGTAAAGCTTAAACACAAGTTAATTATAGAAATAGAAAAAACAGACCTCAAGAGAGGAAAATGCATCCATATACAGCTTTATTTCAGAGGCAGACAGACCGTGTTTTCACACCAGATCGAAAAGAAGCCTGACCTGCATTATGGCCAACTATTACAGTCAATTAAAATTCATTATGGTTACCATTTGGCTGCAAGCCTGAGTGTGTCTAATTATGAAGGCTGGGAATGTGAAAAACATGCACTTAAGTGCTTGTAGTTCCTCCACTTGAGGAGTATAGTGCTGTCAATCAACCACAAGTGTTTCGCATTCACATTTGTCTCTCATTACTTCTATTCTCTGCCGCGCCAGACTGCTTTAGACTTTAACTAATACAATGCTGCTAGCATCAGTCAATCAGTGGCTCATTTGCTCCCTCAGCACTGCAGGATTTATCAGAGGCTACATGTGTTGAATGAATGTGCCCTGGTCTAGAAGCTTGGCTCTGGAACTAGGCCAAAAAAGCCCCAAAAAAGGCTGGCAAGCCCAGCTGGTCACACTCATTGGCTGGAGAGAGGCAAATGTGAGAAAACAAAGGAGGACACCAAGAGGACAGAATACTTTGGACATGAATGATAAATGATCTTGGGAGCAATTTGGGTCTAAATATGAATGCTAATCAGTAAAGGTTCCATGGACTGAGAAAAGCAGCAGAACTCAACGGGGCATTGCAAAATTCCATCAATACACAAATACAGAACTGTAACATTATTACTATTGAACTTTTAAAAATAATCTTGTTTGAGTAAGTTTTAGAAGAGTTTGCGATAGCCATGTTTAATCAGACTTGATCCAATCATCATCCATCCACTATTTTCCACTTTATCCTCTACTAGGTTCCCCATGCCCATCCAGGGAAAAAAGTTTCAGGCGCTGGGCAGATACACCCAGAAAAGGGCGTCAATCTATTGCTGGGCACAGACGCACACAAACACACTCTATATGGGGCAATTTGGAGAATTTAATTGACATTGAGCCATGTTTTTGGACTGTGGGAGAAAATCGGAGAACCTGGAGGAAACCCAGGCGGACACCGGAAGAACATGGAAACTTCACCCAGATTGGGATTCGAACCAGGAATCGCTTGCGAGTCTTCCAGCTTGCACAATCAGGCCTCTACAACTACAACTCTTCTTTTCTCTCCCCTCATTGGCTCCCTGTAGCTGCTACATTCCGTACAAGGCACTGACTCTGAGCTACAGGACAATCTCTGGATCTGTACCCTCTTACCTTCACTCTATATTTCCAAAATACCCTCCAACTCGTTCACTTTGCTCTAGTCATGAATGTCGCCTGGTGATTCAACCTCATCATAGTGCTAATGCTCACTCAGTATCATTTACCCCTGATCAAAGGTGGAACCATCTACCCATCTTTAAGAAACACCTCAAAACAAATCTCTTCCACAAACATTTGATGAAAAATATAATATTAAAAAGGCAGGATCGAATAATGATCAGGTTTGAGAATTTTACAGCGTAGCCGGTTATTCCTTAACTACTCATTTGTAAGTTGCATTGTATGAAAGCATCTGCTAAATGTAAATGTAGACAGTCGTGCATTTTCTTGAAAGCAACTCCACAGTGTTCTAAGCCTGAACCCCCAAAGAGAAATCAAAGCTACATTGGATGGGATAGACTCCCTGCTATTTATATTATTTCAACAGGAAGCAACCTTGTGAGGACCAAGTCACAGTGGGGAACCCATTTACATTTACTTATATCTTTATTTTTGACAGTGATCTTAACTTTTAAAGGTCAGGATTGGAAATTGGCCAATGCATGTGTGAAAATGATTCCTCTTGGTCTCTGCACCACTCAAACTTTGGCATAATGTCAAAGTATGCAGCTGAGTTCATTTTATTACATCATAAATTATCAGACCAATTACAGCACCCAGTAGTCCAAGCTCCCACTTTTCACTGGTCCAGGTAACGTTTGTTGGTAAATGTTCCAGTAAACATGTTCTAGACTTTTTCCTATAAACAGTAGGTCATGGCAAAACAGTAGTCCATGATGAGTGCCCATGTGTTTTAGATATGGAAGATAGAGATTAGGCTAAAGAAAGCTGTCGAATGGCTTTTTGGTAGCTTTAATCGGGTACCTTTTTTAAGGATAGCATGCGAGCTTAATTGAGTGTGTGCACAAGAGAGGATTTATAACATGCGTGACATCTGGGTGAAATTCTTGCATTACACGGTGACGGCCATAAAAGTTATAAAAGTGACTTTGTAAATGTTACAGTCTCTTCCTGTGAGGAATTATCATGCACAGGGGAAAGCCCATACTGAATCGGAACTGTGCATGGAATGAATTAGCAAGAGGGGGAATATATTCGTGTTTTACGTTGACTGTAAATCCAGGCCCAAAGTCCTGTCGGCCGGCAGCCTGATCCCAGTGAGACACTTGGCCTTGGTTTTCGTGTCGACTTTGAGGCCAGTTTGAAATTAGTTAAGGGGATCCCAGCTCTATCCGACATCCTGACTGAGTTAAAGCAGGTTTTGGCATGCGGACCCAGACATGGGGGTGCTGCCTAATTCGGTGCTATTTTAATCTTGGGTCAACATTTAATGAGCTCTTTTTTTATTTGTATTTTTTTAAACAATGAACCGTGGCTCTGTAGACAAAGAACTGGTGATATGAGACGCAGCAAGTCAGACTTAACGGAGCTCGCTGCCAAATCTTGTCCTCATTCATTTTATGAAGTCAAAATACGAGCATTTTGCCACGAGAAAAGAAAACATACACACAATCCTACAGGGATTACAGGTTCAGCCTAAGACTGTGTTGATCTTATTTTATTATACTGAGATTTAATCTTGGATCCTTTTTTATACTAAATATCGCCCGTTTATTTGCTTTGGCCGATGCGTTTCCATGCTTCAACACAATCAAAAAATCAGCACACTGAAAAGTCAGACAAACTGTGGAGCAGGCACGACCCATGGGCATTTAGCACAGACTTAAGATTTTATACAAGTCAGCCATTCTTCGATACGTCTGTTGAGAGAGTACGGATGACGGCATGTGTTTGGCTTGTAGCGCGTCTACCTGAGACTGAGCAAGGCAATGACAGCAGAGTTTAGCCCTCGTTAACATTACCCACACACTTGTGTATTTCCTTCCCAGAAACTCCTGAAGTGGCTTTGGCTTTCTAATTAGTCTGCTTGGCTAGCGGAATGGAAGTGAATTAGGAATTGTCGAGTGTCTGTGCATATGTGAGATCTTGGAAGTGAAGGTGAAAAGATTATAAAGTGGTTCTCACACTTAATAATAAAAAAATGTTTCTTGAAACAGAATGTATTAAACCACAGTTATAAAGTTAATCCACTCTCAGATTGGAGGGAAGGAATTAAGAAAGGAAGAAGTGAAGGAATGAATGAAAGAAAGAATGAATTACCAAAGGAAGGAGGAAAAGAAATACCAAAGGAAGGCGGGAAGTAATTAAATTAATTAAGAAAGAAAGGAATTAAAAAAGAAAGAAATTTATTAGGGAAGGAATATGAGAAGGAAGGTAATAACGGAGAAGAGGAGAGGGAAATTAACAGAATAAAAGGAGAAGGACAGAATTAATGGAGGAAAGAGTGAAGGAAAGAATTCATTAAAAAAAAAGAGGAAATTAATGAAGGAAAGAAAAGAATTACCAGAGGTAGAAGGAAAGAAAGGAATAATGAAGGAAGGAGGGAAGATGATGAGAAGGAAGGAATTACTGAAGAAAAACCTGCTATGAGAAAACTACATTAATGAAGAAAGAAATGAACAAAATTAAGAAAAAGAAAAAAAGAAATTCCATACATTCATTATTTTCCATTTAATCTTAATTAGGGTTGTGGGTGGGTTTCCTCATGCCCATCCAGGGAGAACTTTTCGGTCGCTGGGCAGATACACCCAGGACAGCGTGCCAATCCATCACTGGGCACCCTCATTCACATAGACACACACACAAACTCTATAATGGGGCAATTTGGAGCATTCAATTGACCTTGATCCATGTTTTCTGACTGTGTGAGGAAACCGGAGAATACCCATGCGGACACGAGGAGAACATGAAGACTCCACCCGAATTGGGATTTGAACATGGAATCCCTAGCGCTGAGAGGTGAATGTGCTAACCACAAAGGAAAGATGGGAGGGAAGGGAGAGTGGGGGGGGGGATCCCAGAAAGATTCTACGAAAGACAAAGTATAACTAACTATCCAGCCAAGTACCTTAAAAGTATCTTTTGGTACTTTAAGAAACATTATGTGGTTAAGAGGAGAAAAAATGGGATGGGACAAGATGGGACAGGAAAGAAAGTAAAAGGAAACTGACAAATTCTACAAGAGACAAATACAAAGGTGGCAAACCAGCACCTTTTCGGGTGTCCTTGAAATGGTTCAAAATCAAAATTGCAAAGACGATAATCTGGAGCCTTTAAAAAAGGAGTTACCAGTTATTTATTTACCCTTATTTGTGTCAGGCACTCTGGTGGGATTTTCAATGGCTTTTTGACACTGAGACCTCGTGTCAAGTCTCAAAGGTTGAAAATGATGCCAAGATAATAAAGTTTCGGGTTCCAGTGGACGATCGATTTGCCTCAGTCCCAGCTCGACTCTTTACAGGGATTAGGCCACACCATTGAAGTCTTCTCTCCTGTCTGTAACTGATACCAGGATTAATTCTGTACTTACGGTGGCTGAAAATGATGGAAGAAGATTTCCTTTTGTTGTCCTTCTGCCACCTCTTCTAATGAGATACATTTAACTTTGTGAACATTTCTTTCTCGTATCGATCTGATGATAAATTATGCATTTGCAAGGCCTCTCCAAAAAAGCTCCCTAGTGGGTGTTCTCAAAGTCCTTGCCTAGTGGCAATGTCCTAGTCCACTGAAAGCCATTCCAGCGTAGTCAAAAGTTCTCCTTAACTAAATCGGTTTTTGAAACTAGCTGTGACAAACAATAGAGAAGACTCTTCTGACCCTATGCCCTGCTTTGTTTACTTTATAAGACAACAAAAAATTAGGCATGATGGGTAATGATTGATGAGACGTGCATTTAAACTAGAGGGTGCAATGGCCATGATGGTGCTCCCAAAACTAATTTAAAAAGTTTCTTATAATTGATATGAAGCTTTATGATTATTTGATGATGCATTTGTTTTTTGATTTATGATTACAAATAATCTAATTTAATTTTGGATGTAAACCATGGGTCTACACCTTGTATTAAACTTTGATGTGTCTTTAATGGGGCAGGGGAAAATACACTTGGTTACTTTTAAGTATTGGGTTATATCTGGTATATATATATTCATAAATTAATTCATGCATTATCTTCTGCTTTATAATATATTAGGGCCGCGGGGGGGTTCCCCATGCCTATCCAGGGGAGAACGTTTCGGGCGCTGGGCAGATACACTCAGGACAGGGCGCCAATCCATCGCTGGGCATATATATATATATATATATATATATATATATATATATATATATATATATATATATATATATATATATATATATATATATATATATATA
>JAFMOD010000534.1:618959-637964 GCA_019802435.1 Corydoras maculifer
TGAATAATTTTGCACATCGCACTTTTCAGTTTTTTATTTGTAAAAAAATTGTTGATTCATGTATAACTTTCATTCCACTTCACAATTGTATACCACTTTGTGTTGGTCTTTCACATTAAATTCCAGTGAAATATATTTATGTTTGTGGTTGTAATGTGACAAAATATGGAAAAGTTCAAGGGGTATGAATACTTTTGCAACCCACTGTATATACACACTGTGGATTTTAACATTGGATTTTGACCTTCAGAATGATAGCCCAACACCCTAACAACTGAGCTACCATGGTTTGCCACTGGTTTGCAACTAGCCTTGTGACCGATTTCTAGAAAAACGGTCAGAGGTGGAGAAAAGAGCAATAAAGGACTTGTCACATGGTTCTAGCTGATGAACCATCTTCAGCTCAACATGGCAAAGACAAAGGAGCTGGTGGTAGACCTGAGAAGGAACAAAGCACCAGTCACCCCTGTGTCCATCAATGGAGTTAGTGTTGACACTGTGGAGAACACATACAATATCTGGGGATAGAAATATCTGGGGTTGTACATAGACAATACACTGGACTGGACTAAAAACACTTAAATCCTCTACATAGAGGGCCAGAGTCATTTCTACTTTTTGAGATGACTGAGGTCCTTTAACATCTGCAGAACGATGCTCAGGATCTTGGTGTGTCTGTGGTGGTTAGTGTTATTGCACGTGGCAGATGACAACAGACTGAACAAACTGATTCGTAAGGCGGGTGCTGGCGTGGGTGTGGAGCTGGACTCGCTGAGGAAAGTGTCAAAAAGGAGAATGCTGTCTAAGATGAAAGTCATCATGGACAATGCCTCCCACCTGCTGTACCACACACTGGTCAGACACAGGAGCACATTGAGTTTAACACCCATTACACCCAAATGCACAACCAAGCGAAATTCTTACCTGTGGCCATCAAACTAAATAATCAGTCTGTTTAACTCCTCACTCATTTAAACATATTAGATGCGCAATATTAAATTATTCTACCATGACACACACAGTGCAATATATGTTCAAATATACACATACACACACATATAAATATATATATATATATATATATATATATATATATATATATATATATATATATATATATATATATATATATATATATATATATATATATATATATATATATATATATATATATATATATATATATATATATAACATGACTAATGGAGCATCTGTAAAAATTTCCTTCCAAGGATTAATAAAGTACTCTGCATTTATTTATAGTTTGCAGTTAACACCGGGTTTGAATTATAGATAATCTGTACAACTTTGGAGCATCCAGTAAGCCAAGGACTAAACTTTGAACTTAAGTAAGAATGGTCTTCGTGCTTTCACCAGACCACAGGCCTTACTTTGTTATAAATCAACTTTACATTTTTTGAGAGGCTCTATAATTACTTTCCCAGAAATACATTACTGTTAACATGTGCATAGTGGTCAACACGTCTGCCTTTTGGTGCTGGGGATCCAGGTTTGGTCAAGGGGTCTTGGCCAAGGTTCCATGTTCACCCTCTGTCCACATAGGTTTTCTCTAGGTTATCTGGTTTCCGAAAACAAAGGGAGGTTATCTTCCGCTTTATGCTATATTAGGGTCACGGTGGGGTTCCCCATCCGGAGGAGAACGTCCCGGGCACTGGGCAGATACACCCAGGACAGGGGGCCAATCTATCGCTGGGCACACACTCACTCACACAGACACAAACGCATACACACTCTATATGGGGCAATTTGGAGAACTCCATTGACTTGATCCATGTTTTTGGACTGTGGGAGGAAACCGGAGAACCCGGAGGAAACCTATGCAGACATGGGGAGAACATGGAAACTCCATCCGGATGGGGATTCGAACCGGGAATCCCTAGTGCTGAGAGGCGAACGTGCTAACCACTAAGCCACCGTGCTGCCCCTATGAGAATTTAGGTTCAGAATTTTGTTACTCTACCTGATATTTTTGGCTATCTTTTGTGCTATCAAGACGCATGGCATATTTTGAGTGTGTTCATGGACATTAAAAAAGGCCTACAACATGAGTTATAAAACGTTAGGAACATGATGTTTATTCTGTTACTCTTGCTATGAATCTGGTATTCAGAATGTATAAGTACATTTATAAAGCTTTATAAAGGATTTATGATAATTTATAACATATGTCATAAGCCTTTGTTAGATTATGAACATAGATGTTCATAATCATAGTCATAAGTTGTTATAACAATTTGACCTAAGGCTTCGTAACACAAAGTGACATAATGCATTATAAAATAAACTTATTTCAACTTATGATTCCTTGGATGTTTCGATACTCTACTTAAAACAAGATAATTATACATTACTTAAAGTCTGTAAAGAGCATTTATAAGCTTTTATAAGTCATTATGTATTTATAAAGTGCTTTAGGAAAAGCATTTGTTAGACACAAATGTTATAAGGTTTTATATCAATGGTCTGTTTAACTGTTGATAAACAGTTACAATATATCCATCCATTATCTTCCGCATTTATCCTATATTGGGGTCGCTGGGGGGTTCCCCATGCCCATCCAGGGGAGAACGTTTCGGGCGCTGGGCAGATACACCCAGGACAGGGCACCAAACTATCACTGGGCACACACTTAAGTGTGGTTATGTACATCTATGGACATTAACAAAGGCTAAGTATTATAAAGCATAATGAATACTTTATAAAGTTTTATAAAAGTGTTACTAATGAATTATGAATACCGGATATAGGTAAAAGGTACTCAGTTACTCAATAATATCTTATTTACAAGTTATGGACACATGTCAGGTTTCTGTTGTGGGTTTCCTAGACCTATACAGATACACCAGTGTAGTATAGTGAGCATTGATATTATTTAATATATATTTCAACATTTTTCAATATTTAATGACATAGCGGTGAAGAAATGCACCTCAACTCTGCAGCCAAGACACTGGGACTCACCTGCTGAGGAAACACAGGGACTATATATGTAGTGGTTTTGTGAATAACAAGTCACAGATGTGTTTTATTGCATTGGCTGGGATTGTATAGAAATCCCTTCAGTGAAACCTTCACTTCTTATACAATCACATAACATTCCTTTAGAAACACAGGACTCTCAAAGAGGGGTGTATAAAATGTGCATGTCAATCATTCTGACTCTAGTTTGTTTGTATAAACCCCATATCCCAACTTGTTAAGAACCTTTCTTAAACACAATAAAGCTAAAATACAGTACCGGTCAAAAGTTTGGAAGCACCGCCATTCTTGTTCCATTGTCCATTTTCTTTACTTATGTTAGCAACAAATGAACTATCATTCCTTAATTCACATCTGTACTGTACCGTGTACACTCAGTTACTCAATGATACAACTTTTATATGCAATATCCTAATTAAGATTCTAATGTGCAATTTTAAATGATTACCCATCCCACAGAGCAACATATTTTCATTCTTTAATTTAATATAATACTTCTGTATTATTTTTGTACTTTTAGTTAAACTGTGGGCAGCATGGTGGCTTAGTGGTTAGCACGTTCGCCTCTCAGCACTAGGGATTCCCGGTTCGAATCCCAATCTGGGTGGAGTTTCCATGTTCTGTCCGCGTGGGTTTCCTCCAGGTTCTCCGGTTTCATCCCACAGTCCAAAAACATGGATCAAGGTCAATTGAATTCTCCAAATTGCCCCATATAGAGTGTGTTTGTGTGAGTGAGTGTGTGCCCAGTGATAGATTTGCACCCTGTTCTGGGTGTATCTGCCCAGCACCCAAGACGTTCTCCCGTGGATGGGTATGGGGAACCACCCCACGACCCTAATAGAAGATAAAGCAGAAGATAATGGATAGATAGTTACATTTTATTTACTGCACTTATTATTAATCTTTACTGTTCTTCTGTATATATTAACACGACAAATGGAGCATCTCTAAAAACTGCAATTTTCCTATGGGGATTAATAAAGTATTCTGATTGCTGTTCATTCTTTGTGCTTCCTTTTAGAAACATTCATCACACTATTGTACCTAATAATATCAATATTTTAAAATAGGTAGTTATGGTCCTCATCTATGATTGTCTGAACAGTTTGTCCAGACAATTGTTTTATACATACATACACATACACACACACACACACATACATATATATATATATATATATATATATATATATATATATATATATATATATATATATATAAATATATAAATATATGAAAGGTATCAAATTATAAATTAACAAATAGGTATAAGTTTATGACTTTGATGTATACTATTTTTATAAGTATATGATACGATATATGATACAGTCTAATTAGCTGATATAGGGAAATATTCATATCAGCTAATCAGACTATTTCAAACAGTATATATCAAAGCAATTTTGTGGATTTGTAAAGGGAAAACACACACACACACACACATTATATAGAGATTTTGCTGTGTTTGATGTAACGCTGCTTGTAGTGTAGTAGCTATTCGTTGGAAAAGAGGGTAAAAGTATTGCATTACACAGAAATCTTAGTCTTCCAATGTCCTGAAAGCACTCCCAAAAGGGTGGATGTTGATTATTTTTTTTTACACTTTCACCATTGTACTACAACAATCAGCATTTCCATTCCTCCGACATCCCCTCTCTTTTACATCAAACTAGTCTACTGCTCTAGTTTTGAAGTAATGCTTGGAAATAAAAGTCATTTCAAAGAGTCTAAAAAGAGCAGGCCAGGCTCTATTCTTCCCGCTGCCATTGTGTGGGAGTACAGTGGGCAGGGTAGAATGGCTCCCTGGATCAGAGCTCATGAAAAGACTTTGATTCTCCCATGCTGGCTTGAACCGTCAAAAGCAGGTGTGCCAAAGCTCAGGTTTCAGGCCTCCCGGAGAGGTAACCACCTGCCCAGCGCCACCTTTGGCCCCTGTCAGAGCTACCTATTTTCTTCTGCTATCTTTTTTTCATAAACCGCATTCAGTGGTTACAATCAGTTTTATTGGGTCATATTTCAGATTTGGATTACTGTTTTTTGGCATTTGTAGACTGCTGCCATTGACCCTGACAGTGGTACTGTTGTAGTACTTCACTCTGCTCACTGCCATCTTCCGATAGCTGAAGATGATTGTTTTCTGGGGTGTCGGTCATTTGTTCCTTTCTAACAGTTCCCATCATCTCTATGACTTTGATGAACAACAGTGAGGCGTCAAATACAGCCGCTGGTGTTTTTGTTAAATTGGTAAGTTCCTTTGCCTTGAGGACTGACACTTAATCCCTTCCTGTAAATGAATATGCTAAGAGGAAAATGTAGGATCAGGATTATGTTTGGCAAAGCTGATTTTCTGTGAGACAGGTTTGTTTCAGCATGTATAAGCTTTAATGATACATAAAGCAGGCTGAGCGGGACTAGTGTCAAATACTCCATCCTTTTTTAAACTATACATAACAGAATTAGGACAACTTCCTGTCTGTATGAAGCTTTGGTAACACTTAATAAATCTGCTATTCATAAGTGCATTTATAAAGTATTCATAACGCTTCATAACATTTGTCATACGCCTTTGTTAATGTACATAGATTTTCACAATCATAGTCATAAATTGTTATAACAATTTGACACAATGCATTATAATATGAACTTATTTCAACTTTTGAATCTTTGGATGTTTAGACATTCTTACTTAAAACAAGATGTTAACACTTTACTTAAAGTCTGTAAAGAGCAGTTATAAGCTTTTATAAGGCATTTTGTACTACTATGTATGCAGTCTCTTTCAAAGAGGTAATTAATGACAACACTTTACTTTATGCCTGTAAATAGATCTTATAAGCTTTTATAAACTGTTATGAGCATTTATAATGTCCTTATAAATTCGTTAAACACAAATTTTATAAGGTTTTATGTGACTATAAGTTGATCAACAGTTAAAATATATAATTTATAAAGTGTAATTATGTACATTCATGATTACGTAAAATTTTTTTAAACCCATATTAATACCATTCTATGTACGATTTTAAATTAATTAATTATTAGCTTTATGTCCTGAATTTGTAATCATGCGTCTTACAACAATGTGCTTAATTTAAAATTCCTCATACCCGGTTCTAAATTTTACAGATATAATGTTCTCCTGGCACAAGCACATCTGCTGTGCATCAAGCTTAAGTCACTTAAAGTGGAATTCCTCTCCAAAATTTGCTAGGGTGTAGCACTCGTATTGTCAGGTGACATAAGCACGCAAGTGCACTTGAAGGGTCAGGGGATCAACATTGACCAAACAAAACAAATGAATGAAGAAAAGCAGGCACTACGCCTGAGCAAACACCATCCATAAATGTATTCATGTAAATAGAATGCTTCAGTTGATGCTGATGTTTTTTTGTTTAGATATTATGATGTCATATTTTAATAGTCATTATAAGGGTCACTGCAGAACTGACAATAAACAATCCACCACCCAAATTATACTTGTTCTGTGACGATCAATAGAGAACAGAAAACCACCAGGAGAGTAACAAAACAGTACTATAGTCTTATCGCATTATATTCTGATCAATTGCCAGAGTTACAGAAGGGCAAATATTAGCGCAATAGGACACGGAAGTAAAAAAAAATTCCTGGAAATTGACCCACATACATCAACTTATAATAAACTCTTTTATATATATATAAAAAATAAGACTATTGCGAGATCTCGCATCAATTCTTGCGATGTCGCAATAGATATCGCAAAAGTTACATATATATATATATATATATATATATATATATATATATATATATATATATATATATAAAGAGTTTATTATAAGTTGATGTATGTCAATGTAGGTCAATTTCTGGGTCAACAACAATAAACGAACACAATGGAGAACGTTTTATTGAGATTTATTTTTTAGATTGCCTTGAAATATAAAGACAAATCAGTGCTTGCCCGTTAACATGGTTTTTGTACAAGTGAGAGACACCTGAAGCGAATACTTAATGCAAGCGGACACTCTCGTCAAAAAAACGTGACTTGCCGGTTCTGATTAAATTCGTTAGCAACCAAATTCAATATTCTGGACAACTTCACAGTTATCGTGTTTGTTTTGTGAGATATCGCGAGATCTCAAATTGACTTTTGCTAGATCTCGCATTAACTTTTAAAAAAATGAATGAGCAATCTCGCAACAGTTATATATATGTTTTTTTTTTCTTCCATGTCCATTTAGGGGCTCCGTAGAATTGGAATTTTGGCTCTGTGAAATGGGATTGGTTTGACCGATTCCTTAGCTGTATACAAGCAGTGGTCTCACCAATGAGCCATACATGTCCTGTGGATAACATACATGTCCTGTGGAAAATTGCGTGAGATAAAAAAGCCATATAAGGCAATCACACTTATAAACCACTGGTAATGCATAAGAAATGTAAATGTGATCTACATATCTAAAAAAAAATCCTCACATCGTCTGTTGACAATATCCTAATTAGTGCATCTTTGATACAGAAGATCTACAGTTCTAAAGAGACACTCGGCTCCAGCCTCACAACCTGCGGGGACAGGCCTAGACCAAACAATAAGTTCCACCCACCAGCCCTTATGTTCACTCTTTCTGCCTAGCTCCCTCTCTATCTCATTATGTCAGAAATGACCTCATTCCTGCTGAGCTATGCTAGCTGCACTTTCAGAGGGCCTTGGGGCCAGATGCATGCAGTGCCAGTATGATCACAGCCAGTGTAAGCTCCATCCCCAGAGTCTTTACACACACACACACACACACACACACCACACGGTCACAAGCCTACAGCAGGAACCAGTCTGGAAAGACCTTACACAGATGCTGCAAGTGCAAACAGCCCCCCGTTCAGCAGGCCTGCATAATGGCGCTGGATTCACACACAGCTTCATTCAGTGAACCGCTGGAGGAAAGTGCTTATGCAAAATGGAACTGGTCCCTTTCTTATTTCCTGCCACGCTTTCCTCACCTCCCCCTGAACTATGACGTTATGTCACGAGTACCTGTAAAACTCGGAATCCTGTCAATAATAAATTTAACTGCCTAAATTGGAGCGCTAACAAAACACCCGGAAAAGTGAGATTTACAGATTGAGCGCACCGTTCCAGTTGGTGTACATTTATAAAAACAGAGGTATTTATATTTTTAAATGGATCCAGTTGGAAAATGCGAAAGCTCATTTCACGCTAAAAGTGAATCCATGTGAAAACATCAAGTCGTTTGTTTAGTTAATGAGTGTTTTGTCTTGGTAACCACAGTGCAAATTAGAACCTTTAACACCTTTAAATGTATACTTATTCAGTAGAAATGTTGGAATACAGTCAATACACAGTCTTTAAACCTTCAAAGTCATGTCTCTGATACATTTGCAGGACGGAATATGTCTGCAGGCTTGGCGGAATAAAAATAATAAAAATAAAAAAAAGTGTTACGAATGAAAAAAGTCAGGGGGGGGGTCAGCAACAAAGGCACATGTCAAATGTTATAAAGCATGGGTGCGAAATTATCGCGGGGCACACTCACACAGACACAAACACAAACACACTTTATTTGGGGCAATTTAGAGCATTCAATTTAACTTGAATCCATGTTTTTGGATTAAAACAAATATTAATTTAGACATAACAATGCTAATATTTCACCTCAGGAACAGTTAAGAACACAATATTTGATGGAATAACACTGATTTTTAATTATTTTTAGTAGTCATTCATACTGCTTTTGGGTGACCTTCCTCACAAAAATTCAAGCAGTTCAGCTTTGTTTGATGGCTTGTGACTATCCATCTTTCTCTAATTACATTTAAGAGATTATAAATGAAGATGGGGCTGGAGATGGGGCTGGCCATGGCAGGGTTTGATCTGGTGGGCCTTCATCCACACTTTGATTGAATGACTGTTATACATGTAAAGATGTTTATTTTAGAAATCTTTTTAGTGGTATCTTAATTTTTTCCATAGCTGTATTTTCTTGTTATTTTAACCATTTATTTATTTTTAGAAATAAAATGCTCCAAATGACAATATATTTGGGGCAGCACGGTGACTTAGTGGTTAGCTCGTTCGCCTCTCAGCACTAGGGATTCCACCCCAAACTGGGTGGAGTTTTCATGTTCTCCCTGTGTCCGCGTGGGTTTCCTCCGGGTTCAGCGGTTTCCTCCCACAGTCCAAAACCATGGATCAAGGTCAAATGAGTTATCCAAATTGCCCCATGTACAGTGTGTCTCTGTGTGTGAGTGTGCCCAGAGATAGATTGGTGCCCTGTCCTGGGTGTATCTGCCCAGCGCCCGAAACGGTATCCCCTGGATGGGCATGGGGAACCCCCCTGTAACCCTAGTAGAGGATTAAGCAGAAGATAATAGATGGATGGATGGATGGACAATATATTGGTTCTAAATTTTGAAGAAATGTACAGTAAGTGGTTTATAGAATAAAACAACAATGGTAATTCTACTCAAACATATACTTATAATTAGTAAAATCCAACTAACTGATAATTTTGCAGTGGTCGTTTAATGTTTTCCAGAGCTGTATATTGTAAACAGACAAAAGGAAATGTAAGTGCCACTATAGTTGTGGTCAATCGATGACTGGCTGACTAAGAACCATACAGAATCGATTGGACATGCTCGGTGAGAGTTAAATAAGCAAAGTGCTGTTCTGCAGGATGGCTCATAAGGCTTCTTTAGAGACCGTCTGGTCTCTGACCAGCTGGGAAAGTGGAGCAAACAGCATGAAGTCTGCGAGCCCGGCACAAAATAGACCCGTCAATCGAATGACAATAAAAATTCTAACAAGTTCAAGTAAGAATCTCAGCAACCTCACATCTCCAGGTCAGAGTAAGAATGAAATACTATTTAAAGCAGGAATCTGAATTAAGCAGTGGTATTGATTATAATTTTGATTTATAAATGAATAAATTTATCCGAATAAAAAAATCCGAAAGACTTTCTCCTCTGGATGGGCATGGAGAACACTTTGTGACCCTTTCTAGAGGGTTAAGTGGGACATAATGAGCCAAGATAATTTGCATCGTTCCGCCAGGTGTAGTTGCCGTCACTGCTGCGATCTGTCTCCACGTGTGTTTACGGTGTCTACGGTGTATTAGCTCTAACTGCTTTACTTACCTGTTTCTATGAGGCATCACCAGCTTTTTATCTATAACACTGTCAGAGCACCATGGCAATGACAATTTCTGGACAAAACTTGAACTTCTGCTGGACTAGTGGTGTTGCGGTGCTACAGGATGGCCTCACTGAACTCTGTCAGGATCTATGGCACCCTCTATTCAGGACAGTATTTTGTTTTGTTTTTGTTTTGCTTTGAGCTCCTCATTTTAGTTCTTTTTTTCCCATTGCTCGGTTCTTTTTTCATTTGTTCACGGCTATGCCTATAATATTTAATAAATCTGTGCCACATGACCTAGTTTTATTTTATTTAAGCCAGCCCAGATTTCTCATCACTGAGAGATCCTTAACTATATCTCAAGTTCAAGTAATTTATTTATATAGCGCTTTTTACAACAGTCCATTGTCACAAAGCAACTTTACAGTTTTGAAGCCCCAAAGAGCAAGCTGAAGCGACAGTGGCAAGAAAAAAAAACTCCCTGCTACGTTATTTAAAGGAAGGAACCTTGTGAGGACAAAGGCTCTGTTGGAGACTCATCCTCCTTGAGCGGCCGGGCAGCATCAACAGTGTAGGACACTTATTTACAGATTGAGTGATGATCAGGTCCATATTTAACAACTGGGAACCTATATTATTATACAACTATTACTATACAAGTCCATTGAAGGGATCCTGTAAGACTGCCAGTCCAATAAGAATCCAGGTTTCATTCAGTAATTGTTGTAGCCACAGTGCTTCAGCAGAGCCATGGATAAAGGGCTGATGACAATTTTAGGAAATTAGCAACACATCAAAAAAAAAAAAAAAGATAGGATAATTTGTTTCGCTTCTCGGTTCTCCAGTTATTTCTACCTGCACCCTGCTTATGTGTGTTTCTCACAACACTCACTGGGATCTAGGATAACTGTGAGAAACTAATAGAGTATTTTAAATTTTGGGAAATTTTTATAGATGTCCTGCTGCTCAAGGAGGAGGAGTGCCGCACTGAGCCTTGGTCCTTCCAAGGTTTCTTTCTTAAAAATCAACTATAAACCGGAAGTTTTTTCCTGCCTCTGTTGCAAACAGATGCTACAGTTGCAGAACACTACATAGCTCCTTTGTGACAATGTACCATTATAAAAAGCATTATATAAAATGAACTTGAAATGAACTTGGACTTGTCTGCTTGGGTGGTGCCATATTGTCTGCAGACAGAAAGAGACTAAACAAACTGATCAAAAAGGCGAGATCTGGCCTTGAGGCTTTGAACTCAGCTGTCATTCTTTCTCCAACTGTCTCTACGAAGTTGTTATTCTTAATGGAGAACACATCTCACCCAATGCATGAGATGGTGGTGACACTGGGTAGCACCTACAGCGACAGGTTTTTCATTTCTGTAGTCTGTACTCATAAGACATTTTGGCAGCTGTTTTAGTGATGGATGTTACAATGACATACATTCTGAAAATGCATTTGTTTCTGTGTGATTGACCTTCTTGTGTGAACAGAGTTTGTCAAACATAAGCACTTCTGAGCAAACATCTCATTCACATGCACTTTTCCTCTCATCTTTGAAGATCACATATGTAATTAACCTTGGAATCACCCGCTCGTGCCATGGTTTTAAACTGGAACCCCATGAAATCGATCCGGCAGCCCTCTGACAGTCTTTCTGAGCTGAAATGGGTACAAGCAATGAACCAGAGTGACTTTCTCCCCAACAATGATGAATATCAATTAAGATAATATTGCATTTTTAGTCTTTATTAAGGGTTTTGAACCTCACACGAAGCTAAATACTTAAACCTGTACACTGCACAAATATTCTTTTTCTGTCTGCTGACTCCAAGTTCATTTCAAGTTAAATTTTTACAACAGTACATTTACAGTGTTCCAAATCTGAACCCCTAAAGAGCAACAGAGGCAAGAAAAAAACTCCCCGTTATAGTTGGTTTTTAAAGAAAAAACCTTGGGAGGACAAAGGCTCAGGGGACGTTGTGGCTCAGTGGGTGGGCATCAATGCTTAATGGTTAAGGTGTTGGGCGTTCAATCTGAAGGTTGTGGGTTCAAATCCCAAGTCCACTGAAGTTACCAATGTGGGTTATTGAGCAAGACCCTTAATCCTCATTGCTCCAGAGATGCTGTATCAACCCTGTGCTCGCTTTGTACGTTGCTTTGGATAAAAAATGTTGGCTAAATGACCAAATGTAAATAGTAAAATCTTCCCAAATTTTAACCAAGGACATTACTTACATTACATTATTACTTTTTTCTACATGTTTACATTCTTTAATCTTGCCAGTTATTAATGCCTGAAAAATGATAACCACCAGGTTTGATTCACCTTTTATTATTTTTCTTGATTTTAGTACATTTCAAACTTTATACAGTTGTGGGCCATGCATTTTACATCTAGGTCTTCAGACCTGTCAATAACTATTTTATGGCTATGAAAACATTGTATTAGGCAGATATGCAATATAAATAGCTGTTGCATCACTGATAGATAACTCGTGTAGCTACACATTTAAAAATAAATAAATTAATTAATTTAAAAAAAAATCATCAACAATAACCACATAAAATTGTAATATTATTTAGGGAAATAACACCTACTGGAAATCCTGATTAAATCCTGATTATTGTACAAAATCCATCCTCCTTTTTTACTTAGTTTAGTTCCATTAAAAAGTCCTTTTCTGTTGCCCTTGTTGGGCTGAAATGTGATTGGTCAAATGCTTTTATGATAAAGATATAGTGATAAAGTGATTTATTTTGACTACAGTGCATACACACAGAGTAATTTGTCCACCACATTTAAACAAACTGTGCATTGAAACACACACATATACAAACACTGAGTGGGGGGCAGCCCTGTACATGGTGCCTGGGAAGCCATTGGGGATTAGGTGCCTTCCTCAGGGGCACTTTACCCATAGAACTTGGTGGAACAGGGAATCGAACCAGAGCCCTTCAGGTCGCAAGGATGGCCCCCCTGACAAACACAATATCTTAAGTGCTAACACACGGCTTATTCCCTTCTCATCCCCTGGCCTGTGTGTGTTCAGATGCTTTTTCTTCTTGTCTACACAGGCAAATGAACAGCTGGCAGTTTTTAGGGACTCGCTGAGTGAGGATGGGCACCGAGGGAGTCGTATCTTCAGCAAGCCACTTCTCTTTCCGTGCGTAATGACAGAAACGAGTGTTGAGTTGAGCTCGTTTGCATTAGCAACAAACAAGGCTGCAATAAATTTCTTTAGACCAGTATGGGAAAGTAATCAGATGGACTTTTACAGCTCATCATGAATGATTTCGTTAATTACTAAATCATGTGGCTTTTTCACCAGCTTTCAGATTTACAGTTTCTCTAAGAGCATCAGACAAACATATTAATTTAATGGAATAATTTGTCACATTAATCTACTACACCATATAACATTCATTCATTCATTATCTTCCGCTTATCCTCTATTAGGGTCGCGGTGGGGTTTCCCATGCCCATCCAGGGGAAAACATCTCGGGCGCTGGGCAGATACACCCAGGACAGGGCGCCAATCCATCGCTGGGCACACACTCACTCACACAGACACACTTTAAACAGGGCAATTTTGAGAACTCAATTAACTTGATCCATGTTTTTGGACTGTGGGAGGAAACCGGAGAACCCGGAGGAAACCCACGCAGACACGGGGAGAACATGGAAACTCCACCCAGATGGGGATTCGAACCGGGAATCCCTAGCGCTGAGAGGCGAACGTGCTAACCACTAAGCCACCCCCCCCCCCCCCCCCCCCCCCCCCCCCCCCCCCCCCCCCCCCCCCCCCCCCCCCCCCCCCCCCCCCCCCCCCCCCCCCCCCCCCCCCCCCCCCCCCCCCTGCTCTCTTTATCATGTTGGTTCATGGTATTGGTCATTTATTTCTAATCTGTAGATCTTAAGGATCTAAGGATTATGGCAGATGCAGAAGCTTATCCCATTGCATATTTTGTCAAAACTATTATCAAAATTAATTCAATTGTACATAAGCAAAACAGAAAGCTGTAAATTTAAAATTTAATATGTATCTTAAAGATGACTGTGAATGTTCCGGTGCCTGAAAATTCAACAAATCATCGAATCAGAATTTACGACATGGTAAATTAAAATGTTTATGATTAATATCTATTTTAAGCTTTGTAAATAATTCACACAGTATTTATCAGTATCTGTCATGTGTTTGTGTGTGCGTGTGCGCACTGTCTGTCAGTGAATAGCTGTAAATGCTCCAGGAAGAACCAGAAGTGTTTTGCATTGTAATCATGATATGCGTCTGTGCACTGAAAACACATTAATGCTAAGACCTGGTTTTGTCATGTAAATATCGTTTCCAAATGAATGCTGCAGAGTGAAAACTGAAGCTTATCTGGTTGCGATTGGGTAAATAACCTCATGCTGATCTTATATGCAATCGACATGATTTATTTGTCTTATTACTTAACATAATATGATATGCCGTGGGTGTGGAAATTGAATTTTATTTTTGTAAATGAAATTCCGATCTCTCCTCAGAGGCAGGACTGCTTTCAGTTGCAAATCATGTAGAAAATAGAATGTATTCTGTAACACCTTATTATATATTTTTAAGAAATCTGGTTTATTTCCTCAGTATCTGAATAATCCCAAACCAAAAATGAAAAAACATGGTAAGAGAAGATATAGTACACCCCCCCCCCCATACACACACACACACCCATCATATCTATCTATAAACACACATAAAAATACACAAACATGTTCTTTTATTTGTAAGTCACTTTGGATAAAAGCATCTGCTAAATGAATGAATAAATATAATATAATGTAATGTAATTTAAATGTTAAAATATTTGTGGATATATATGTCCTGTCCTGGCTTGGTTGGGGGGGGGGTTGGTGGTCACCATGATTTGATACTGAGGCAAAAACCCTTTTCTGCAACATTGCTGGATACAGTTGTTTTAACAGAAAGGCAAACCAGCAGGGGAACAGGAAAGTCTGTTGGAGAAGTATTGCATCAGCATCATCTTTATTTTATATTTTGGGTTGTCGTGTCTGCTGAAGTAATGTCACATTCCCTTTCCGAGGTTGCACTGTATAAATATAAGATAAGAATGCAGGTTATATTGCAAGGACTTTTTAAATCATGGTAAGGAGGTGCACTGTCTTGATATCACACTTCACAAATAAAGATATAGCTGTCAGACTCCGGCATGAATTATTAAAATTTGATTAAAATATGACATAGTTTAAAAGATTGCAGTATTGTTTTCAATGATAGCAAAGTAAGAGTGAGAAACCAACTGTGTTAAAACACACATATACATATATACATACACATACATAAATACATACACATGTATACATAAAAATTCCCTCTGTGCTGGGGATTCGGGTTCTAATTCCAATCTGGGTGGCGTTTTTATGTTCTCCACGTGTCCGTGTGGGTTACCTCCGGGTTCTAAGGTTTCCTCCCATAGTCCAAAAACATAGATTCAAGGCAAATTGGCTGCTCTAAATTACCTCTATCTAAACACACACTCATATATGTACTGCTTTTGAATGAACATTTTTTGAAGTCTTAAAAAAATTACATTTAAATAAAAAAGATGTACAATTGTTTAAGTTAATTTTCTTACTAGTCTGAAAGAAGACATAATGGAATATATATATATATATATATATTTTTTTTTCTTTCACATCCCACATGTACAGACATCCCATATTTTCTTTAGCTCCTCAGGTTTTTTTTATTTATCTATTTTTTTACTCTTTTAAACTAGCTTATTATATTATAAATTGATAGTAATTTCTGTTTATTCCTTTTGTATAGTCTGTGTGCTGTATTGTTGATTTTAATATGTTACATGTCATACATGCATGCACTTAAGACATCATTCCTTGTATGTGTAAACGTACTTGGCAAAATAAAGTGATTCTGATAGATACCCACATACATTTTTTTTTTTTTTTGTGAATTTCCCCATTGTGGGACAAATAAAGGTCTGTATTATATGTATTATATGTAACTGCACACATGTATACATCCACACATATCAGAAGTTGTGGTAATGTAATACATTGTACTGCAAAAATTTTGTTACACCATACATAAGGATCCATTATGGATCATCACACAAAGTAAACATCACACAAAAAACTCCACAAAGTTCATTTCATGTGAACTTTTGCCCTTAAAACAGCGTGCATATGGTAACTGGCCTTAGTGCCACTTTATCCATACATCAGACCAGGATACCAGAGTCCAGGAAACACAAACCTACCCCTCAACACTGAGCATGGCCTTTGCTTACTAGACTGTGCACCGTTTGTCTGCAGGGTCTTAACCTTGGAGTGTTTTAACACAACCCTTCACCATGAGAATTACTGAACCCAGAAAAATCTTGAAACTAAAAAATCTCCACTGTGTTCTGCTTGAATGTCTTTCTCATTTTAGTGAATTTTAAAGACTACACCAAGAAAGTCATAGGCCACTTGTGATTATGAATAAAGCGGGGTTGAGAACCTACACCTCAACCTCTGGACCCTGTTCTCCTGCCACACGGTGATTCATGTTCAGCACATTGGAAAAGTTTAAGTCTGCCCTTATCCAAACACTGAGGAAATGGAAAAGGGGAAATGGGGCCGAAAGAAAAACATGTAATAAGAGGACCAAAGTGCCAGAAGCATGGATGCAAAACACAGGAAACTGCTCTCAAAGCACAGGTGAAATATTTCATCTAAATTCTGATTCTACAAAAGTAGATGTAGTCATACATGCAATTTTTTGTAATTTATTTATTAATATAATTATTTTGATTAAAATAACTATTAAAAAGTTTATTGCGCTTAAAAAGGATTTACATGTAAAACACATTACACACAAACATTTATATATACACATGTATATTGGGCGTGGTAGCTCAGTGGTTAGAGTGTTGGGATATCAATCTGAAAGTTGTGTGTTCAAATCCCAAATCCACTAAAGCAGGGGTGTCAAAGTGAATTGCACTGGGGGCCAAAACTCAAGGCACACTTTAGGTTGCGGGCCAAACAGGATTAACATTTATTGAACTCACTAAAAGTAAATGTTTTCTGAATATAAATAGGAATAAAATTAGACAGTAATATTATTCCACAATAAATAAACTTAAACCAAAACTTAAAATACCTACCTCTATAAAAACATCTCTTGTCAGTTACAACTATGTACATGCTACAACAAAACATAAAAAATAACAATTCCAAACATTCAGTTTTCTTTACTCTTGGGCCATTTTAGAAAATTAATCTTAAACTTTATATATCTTTAAATACGTCTGCTTTCCATATAACCATACAATTTGTTTATTTGAACAGGGTCCAAAAAAAATTCTCGCGGGCCAAATATCATTGTATTTAGGCCAGATATGACCCGCAGGCCTTAAGTTTGACTCCTATGCATTAAAGTTACCAATGTGGGCGCTTGAGCAAGACCCTTAACCCTCATTGCTCTGACCCCAACCATCAAGTTGTGGTATTTGTAAGTTGCTTTGAATAAAAGTGTCTGTAGATGACAAAAATTATATTGGCACACCTTCAGATTTGAGTACATCACACATTCACTGTGGCATCATCTGTACAAGTTTAGGTAATATCCTAAAATGTATGTCCAGGGTTGCATTATTTTCCTCAAGATTATAATTAATGATTGAAGTTTATCTCAAAAGATATTAAGGTTCAGGTCAGCACAGGTCTGGAGTCTGTGCTGGTAATCCATGTGTGAAAATGGTGTCTTATGTATAGCTCACATTCGCCTTTCAGCGGTTGGGAAACCAAGTTCTTCCTGTGTCCGTGTATCTTTCCTTCAGTTTCCTCTCACAGTCCAAAATCACGGATTTAAGGAAGATTGGCTGCTCTTAGTTGCCCCTATATAGTGTGTATTTGTGTGTCTGTGTGAGTGAGGATTTAGTGATATGTACAAAGCATAATTAAGTTTATTTGGAAGACAGTTTATTACTTAGCCGTTACCCCAAGAGGAAATGTTCCATATAATACATGCAGGAACACGCGTGTGTGTGTGTGTGTGTGTGTGTGTGTGTAACTAATTTAAGTCATAAAAGGCAGTTGAAAATTTCAAATTTATTAATGAACATAAATCATTATTTATGTATAAATAATTATTTGCATGTTTATTTTTGACCTACCTTTACATAAAAGTTATGAATCTTTAAATTTACAGATCATCTGGCCTAGATACACACATATATACATAAAATAAAAGAGGTGCAATACCACTGTGTGCTGGAACCATAGCCAAATATTTTTGCTGTACTTTAAATGTCCCTGAGCATCCATTTAGTCTGCTGCATGTCTTTATTTCATGTCACTTCACTCAGGAAGAAACCACTCGTTGCATTGTTAATGGACACTCAGGGAGAAGGTTTAATGCCAGTGATGCATTAAATCTTTAACATGTTAATGTTGGGGAAAAGTAAAGTCTCCAAATGTTAATAGTGTCTGTTTTCAATTGAAGCTGCAATCCAGCAGCAACATGCAGGAAAAATACTACACCAAATACTCTACTCAATAATTTTCATGGCACCTAACACACTCCTACAGATTCATAATATATGACCGCCACATGTAACACATTTCAGTTCAGTTAAAGTTCATTTAAAAGAGTTCAACTCTTTTGACCTCTATGTAATTATTGTTGTTGATTGATTGTCTATACATGAAAAAAGTATTTATTGTACTGTATTATACAGCATGGACTCCAAATTGTGAGCTGTTTACACACGCGTTGAAGATCCTAATGGCCTTCCATTGATGGCACACACACATCTATCTATCTATCTATCTATCTATCTATCTATCTATCTATCTATCTATC